>CAKAOH010036291.1:0-12686 GCA_916701665.1 Sebastiscus tertius | reverse complement strand
TCTTTGTTTTATATGTGTGTGTATTTGATGTGCACTTATTTAATCTTATACAACAGAGGAGCAGGTAACTGCTGCTTTTCAACTGAACTGCCTCCCTGCCTGGAGACGGGCTCCTGGTTACTTGGCAACGCAAAAAACCTCGTCGACCAATCAGATGCGTCGCTCGGCGCATTGATACAGTCAAAAAAAACTCGGGACGATTTCACGACTTTGTGACGAAAGTTTGGACCTTTTTAACAGGTAAATATACAAAGTTTGTGTAATTCTCATCACACAACGTTATATATTGTTAATATCGTATTTTTAAATCATGAAAAGTCATTTTATATAGATAAAGGCGGGGGGGACTATGTCGTGTCTCGGCTGTGCACAAATTCACAGCGGGGTGGTTCTTCGGCTTTATATAAAGGCAGGCGTGTCCGGAGCAGTTCAGTTCACACAGAGACTTCTCCTCCTCAGCTGCTGCAGCATCACACGTGTTTCTGACTCCCAGCTGGTGGATTATGTGGAAGCTGTTTTCACGAAGTTAACATCTTCTTTTTTCTAGACTTTGAATGCTTTCAGAACACGCTTTTGGAAACGTACGTATACAGCTTTTCATGGTGTAATTTAAGCCATATTTAACTGTAATCTAGCTAGTTTTATCCTCATGGCAACGTTAGTTTTTAAAACATGTGATGATAGCAGTTAGCTAGCTAGCATCGAGTTAAAGTGAGCAGTTAGCTTTATAGATAATAATGAACACAGTGCACTTTAGACTAAGTTACTATACTGCACTATACTCACTTTTACAGTCTCTTCTGCACTTTTTTAATAGTCCTGTATCACAGCTGTTACTCTGCACTATATTATATAGTTTTAACAGTTCTCTTCCTTGTATTTTTATATCTGGTATATTTTTTTTGTACTTTGCTCTACTAACTTTATAAATAACATGTTTTTGCACTATGGAACTGTGATGCTGGAAACTTGAATTTCCCTCTGGATCAATAAAGTTACTATCTATCTAAATATCTATCAATCTATCTAAATATTTATCTATCTATCTATCTAAATATCTATCCATCTAAATATCTATCTATCTATCTAAATATCTATACAGCTAAATATCTAAATAAATATCTATACAGCTAAATATCTATCTATCTAAATATCTATCTAAATATCTATCCATCTAAATATCTATCTAAATATCTATCCATCTACCTACTTTACTTATCTAAATATATATATCTATATATCTAGCTATCTAAATGTATATCTAGCTATCTAAATATATATATATCTTGCTATCTAAATATATATATCTTGCTATCTAAATGTATATATCTTGCTATCTAAATATGTATGTATCTGTCTATCTATCTACCTACTCTATCTATCTATCTATCTATCCTCTTATATGTTTTAGTCGTCCTCATGGGTAAATTGATGAGTCAGCTGGAGCTAATGATTACTGCTGGTGATGTGTTAATGGTAACTGTTAGTTTTACTGCTTTTAAAGTGTGTTTTTATTGAGAAAACACCTGTTTTTAAAGCTAAAGGTAGCTAGCTGTTTGTCTCTCAGCTGTTCTGGAATAAAAAGCTCCAGGCTCGAGCTGTTCTAGAAACCTCACGAGCTCTGTCCTTTACTGTGTGAGAGTGAGTGAGTGTGTGGTATGTGTGCGTGAGTGTGTAGGTTGTCTCGTGCTTGCATTATGCAGTGCTCGTGCTGAATGATGCTGCTGCTGTTTCATGAGATATTTTAACACTAGTTTATTTATAACATTTATTTGTGATTAATATTGTTGAATCATACACTTCTAGGGACTTTTACTTTGGAAAATATCTAAATTGATAGAATTTTAAAAAAAAGGCTGTAAAATTGCAAAAATGACATTTGTTTTCAATATGTAATAATTTGAAGAAATATAGATTTGTTAAATATATATTGTGTAACATTTTGATGTGCACTCATGTATAATATTATATATAATATATTTTATTATAATAATGGGACGATACACCTATCTGATACTATCACTATAGTTGGATGCGGATTCGATATATATTGAAATTTTTAAGGATTGCGATCCGATATTAGGATTTATTGCGATTTTTTATTAACACTAGACCATGGGGAAAAAGTTGAATCATACACTTCTAGGGACTTTTACTTTGGAAAATATCTAAATTAGTACAGTAAAAATGTTTGATTTTCAGCATGTATGTAGTCAGAGATGTCCTGAAGACTAATATATCAGGATCATTATCAGGAATTATTTATTACATTTTTTTCCAGCAACACAGACATTTCACAATTTAGTGGCATTTTCTTTTTAATTTATAAGGGACATGTCATGTTTTATACTTCTGGTGAATATAATCCAATCAATCTTATTTCCATATATGTATTTTGGATATACATTTCCCTTTAACACCTTATTTTGAAAAACGGACGCAGTCACACGTGTTTACTTCCTGTAACTTCTCCAAGGTGGTCTCTAGCTCTCCCGTCAGCTCCGTTCTCTTTATCCATCCATGGTCAGCTCCATCGAGGCCGTTTCAATGCATTTAACATAAATATCAGTATATGGGTGCTCTACAGTTGTAGCGTCGACCCATTTGACCACGGAGATGAGCTCGACCACACGTTACCGCGATACGATAACGTTTCCTGTCCATGACAGAGTTAGCATGCAGCTTTAGCTAGTATTTAGTATTTTCTAAAGTCTGATTTGTGTCACATTTAAAAGCCACAACTAACATCTGTTTTCTCTCCTTCCATCCCAGTTAATCTGAACTTTGTGAGAAGATGGATAACAAGGAGGAATCAAAGAGTTGTTCTGTCAGTGCCCTCACCTGGGAGCAGGTGAACCGGCTGAATGAAGTCCTGACGGAGGTCGTGCCCGTTCACGGGCGGGGGAACTTCCCGACCTTGGAGGTGCGGCTGAAGGACATCGTGTCCCGGGTGCGCTCCCGCCTAGAGCTGAGCGGCATCCCAGTAAAGGACGTTCGTCTCAACGGCTCCACAGCCAGCCACGTGCTGGTGCAGGATATTGGCTGGAGCTACAAGGACCTGGACGTCATCTTCAGGGTGGACCTGCCGCACGAGGCCGAGTTCAGGCTCATTAAGGACGTGGTGCTGGGTACCCTGCTGGACTTTCTGCCTGAGGGTGTGAACAAAGAGAAAATTACACCCATGACTCTCAAAGAGGCGTACGTCCAGAAGCTGGTGAAGGTCAACACGGAGCAGGACCGCTGGAGCCTCATCTCCCTCTCCAACAACAACGGCCGCAACGTGGAGTTGAAGTTCGTGGACTCAATACGCCGGCAGTTTGAGTTCAGTGTGGACTCCTTTCAGATTGTGCTGGACTCCATGCTCGCCTACTACGAGCTGGCACAGACGCCCATGTCGCAGGCGTTTCACCCCACGGTGAGCGGGGAGAGCGTGTACGGGGACTTCAGCATGGCGTTGAGCCACCTGCGGAACAAGCAGATCGCCACCAAGCGGCCCGAGGAGATCCGAGGCGGCGGCCTGCTGAAATACTGCAACCTGCTGGTGCGGGACTTTCGGCCCGCCAGCGAGGAGGAGTTCAAGGCGCTGGAGCGGTACATGTGTTCCCGCTTCTTCATTGACTTCCCTGACATCGGCGAGCAGCAGCGCAAGGTGGAGGCCTACCTCCAGAGCCACTTTATCGGCGAGGAGAAGAGCAAGTATGACTACCTCATGATCCTGCGGCGAGTGGTCAACGAGAGCACGGTGTGCCTCATGGGCCACGAGCGGCGGCAGACTCTCCACCTCATCTCGCTGATGGCCTTCCGGGTGCTGGCGGAGCAGAACGCTATCCCCGACGCGTCCTGCGTCACCTGCTACTACCAGCCAGCGCCGTACGTCCGAGACCACAACTTCAGCAACTACTATGTGGCGAACCAGAACATTCCAACGTGGCTGCCATGCAACTGACACAGACACAAGTGGAAGGATGTACAAGAGGGCACCACTGCTGCTGAGAAGAGAGAAGGAATAGAAAAAAAAACTCCCCAAAAAAATGATTATTGAGGCAATAAATACAATGTTCCTCTCAAGGCACAATTATATTTAAGTGGACAAGTGTTTTGCTTTGTTTTTTGGAATCCTT
This sequence comes from Sebastiscus tertius, assembly GCA_916701665.1. NCBI lineage: Eukaryota > Metazoa > Chordata > Actinopteri > Perciformes > Sebastidae > Sebastiscus > Sebastiscus tertius. The sequence continues at coordinate 8,565 of CAKAOH010036291.1, read as the reverse complement.
TCTCATTCCTTATCTACAGAGTTGTCTAGGTCATTGAATAGAAAGCGATATTTTTAAGTGTTTAGATTTTTTTTCTCATCGTGTTTGGTTGTATCCCTGTTTATCAGAGTTGTGTTTTGTGCCTTAACCTCCAGGTTTACCCCCCAATAATTTAAGTATTTTTGAAGAAAGGGAAGAAAAAAATGTTATAGCCTTGAATTTGTTTTTCTCCTGTGATTAGAAAAAAATGTGAAGGAAAAAAAAAAATTTAAAATATTGAAAAATAGTATTATTGGGGAAGGGGTAATATAATAGGTGACGTCCCCCCACCCAAAAAAAAGCAGAGCACCAGTGTTAAAGTTTAGTTCACTGGGGAGGGAAGAAAGGTGGTACACTAATAACTTTGTAGAAATGAAGGGGAAGCGAGATTTGTTTTAATTAATTTTGACATCTCTCGCAGACGTTTGTGGTCTCCTTAATATGCCGGCAGTGCCTGTGATTTTGTAAACAATGCAAGAGGAAATATTTTTATTTTCCACTGTGAATTTCAGTGTAGGATGAGCTCCCCTCCCTCCCCCCTCTTTATCCAGTTTACTCAGCCCTGTACTTTTCAGTCGGGAGCGGAAATCTGCAGCGAGACAGTTCCGAACCTCAGATAGACGGGCTCCTGTGTGTCTGAGGAGTTTTTTAAGTCACTTCCAAAGCCTCGCCAGTGACCTCCAGATGTCACAATCCTCTGGCTATTGTGGGAAGCTGGCTGACGGCAGAGAGCATGGCCTCGCCGCCTGGAGCGAGAGCTGGCTGGGAGTCCTGGAGTGACGGGCTGACTGGATGTCCCTTCCCTTAAAAGGAGCAGCACATGGCGGACCCGCCATCCCTCACAACCATTGCAGGCTCGACAGCAGCCCTGAAACGGGATCCTCCTCTGACGCAGCTCAGCGACCGGCTCTCTTAACTGCAGGCTGTCTATAATTATCCTTTTTTTTTTCCTGCGGGAGGTATCTTGGGAGCAGGGAGCTGGGGATGGGTGTGCGAGCAGCAGCAGCAGCAGCCTCGCCACCTTACATGTGTGGGGAGCTGAGTCACTTCCTGTCCTCTCCTATCCGGTGTTTGAACCCCTTTTGTGGTCATGGCAGCACAGACACCGAGGAGTGCGAGTGGTATGTTAAAAGAAATGCCAGTGGGATGTCGCTCCCCTTTCAGACTTGGAGTTTGAGGTATCCTGGAAGCTACAACTGACTTGAGTCACAAGGCCCTCCTCTGACTTGCCCCCCCCAAAACCTATTAATAGCTGTTAATTTTGAACATTGCAGTGAGGCATTACTAGCAGATGGCCTTAGCTGTGACTTTAAACCTGTCATCACTCTGTAGCATCCAGGTCTGAGAGGAGAAAAGTTGCTCTTATCTAAGTGACAACTGCTGCGTCTGCTCATCTCGCGGCTTGTGTTTATACCAGATAACCAGCAGCGTCCCTCTTATCTGTCCTGACTGGATAGAAGAATTACTAGACGGTCAGCGTGGCCTCCCCTGCAGGTCACACCCCGGGGTCAGGGCACGCTCTGCTGGCGTAGCTTCAAAACTTTGGTATGTGAACTGCCGTAGCCTTTTTTTAACAACAAGAGGTGCCACACACACTGTCGCTCTGGACCAAAGTTACAACCAGCAACTCAAGCACTCAAGTGCCTTTTGGAGAGCTTTTTTAAAGGGTTTTTTAAACGGTGATCAGGAGGGAAAGCTTTTTTTCAGCCCCTTTAAACCTTGTGAAACTTAGCTTTCATCGTAGTTTATCTGAGAATACATACATCTCTAGTTGGGGAGCAAAATAATTTTGGTTTGAATTTCCGTATTTTCTTTTTCCCGTTTTAGTTTTTGTCTTTTAGTTTCAGTCTAGTCATTCCTGTCACAGTCGTTTCGTTTTACTCCCTCCTTTGTCTTTTCCTACGAGTTTGGGCCTTGCTGTCACTGGCAGCCATGTTGACCTCAGTCGTGCCTGAATGCCTGCTTTTTTTTTTTTTAAACAGACATTTATATATTTAATGGGCTGCCTAGCTCCACCATTGTAGCTCCATCTGCTCCGAAGCAACCTGGCTTGATTTGTTTTGCCGACAGTTTTTGTCCCCACAATCCAAACCAAAGCAATACCTAGTAGTGCACTGACAAGCCATACTTTTGGCACAGTAGCTGGAGGTCACCCAGCAGAGACCCCATACTAAACAGAAGCACTTTAAAGAGGCCTTGTTTTACTCCAAACCCAGCCACCTGAGAGGAATGTAAATAAGCTAATGTGGTCAATTGCTGGAGGGAGTTGAGCTGGTTCTCAGGGACATAATGTGTTTTTGAGGGCTTTGTTTTGTCCCCTTTTTTTTATTTCGGGAGGGTTTAATCTGCCCTTGACATTGAGACGTCCCCTACCGAATACTCACCTTTGTTTTCTTTTCTTCTCTCTGTGTTAATTATGACTCTTCTTACCCAGAACTGCAGGATCTTATTGGAGTAGATCCTGCCTGAAGGTGAAGGTAGCCAGCAGACTTTAGCGTGCTGGCAGCTTGATAGCAGTGCTGGGTTTTATCTGTGCAGCCATTCGCTCTGAAACCTTATCATCACTCACTCTTAACTGGATTTATCACCACACTCTTAACCCTAACATGAGCTTTTCTTTGTTTGAAAGCCAGGGGGACAAAACATTGATTTAGTGCTAAAGAATCTCAATCATTCCCCAGTTTGTTTATCCCCTCTTGAGTGATGATAAATTGGTTTATTATTAAAGCTTAAAGCCACGTTCAAAAACCAGCAGCCGCAGGTTGAAGTCTGCAGAGCGAGATGAGTCCCTTCTTTGGGCTTTTTGTTGACGTCGCTCACTAAAAAGTAGCTTTGAGCGACGTCAAAGAAGATGCAGAAAAAACATGCATTTTCTAGACAGTCGATGGTGAACGCAGCCTGGATTGTAAATCCTCTGCGTTTTCTCTACCTTCATGTGTTTACGGTTGTTTTTTTTCTGATGACTGAAAAATGTGTGCCTGTTAATGAAAGCTTTACCTTCCCCCACTGGATGAGAGTGGGGTGCAGCACATGCTAAATCACTTCCTTCATCAGGGTTGATGTATGTATGTCGATGTATGACGTTGTTGTGCAAAAAAAAAGGAAAAAAAAGAGGATGAAGTGTATTTTGCCTTTTTTATTTTCTGACCCCCACTTTTCTTTTTCTGCTGTAAACTACGTATTGATGCCGTTGCTGCTCTCACTCCCCTTGCCTTTGGTTGTCCCACTTGTTTGGGCTTTTGTTTATTAGTACAGCGTGTTTTTTTTATTTATGACACCTGTAGATGTATTCTTTGCTGGAGGGGGTGCAGAGCAAGCTGTGGATTCAATATTTAGTGGTTACGCTTGTCTAGAGTACAAGTCTTACCGTAGGAATGTGACGGAGGCTCTCCTACGCTTTCCTATATGAAGGATTTATTTGCAGCAGATTTGTGTTTACGTTAATGCGTGGAGGTGTGTGTGCTTGTTTGCATGTGTGTATGAAGGGATGCCTGTTGCTATACAAGTTTAAAAAAGTGAGGGGAAAATATGAAATTTGTCGCACTATCTATATATTTTTTTGAAATAGTTAATGCAAAAAGAGCTTTTTTGTCAGCTTCGTGATTGTGACGATGAGCTTGATGGTTACAACCATTATACTATTTCATTTTTCAGGACTTTTACCTCACTTGAGTTTTTCCTTTTGAATGGAAATGTACATGTACATCAGGAAAATGTGTTTGAAGAGGAAATAATGAATAAAAAAAGAGTATTAAATGCAACATCTGCTTCAGCTGTTTCTGTTTATTGACATCTCATGTCAAGCTGCGTCCAGATAAAACAGATTTATCCCAAACTAGCATTTCAAGGGATTTATGTTTGATTATGTCTGGCAGGCAATACTGCATTTTCTGTTAAAACCCAAACACCTCTTCCAACATTGAACTGCCAAACCTGTCGGACTAAAATAGGTGAAGAGTGGAAGTTTAAAACCGTAGTTAGTTTGTGGTGTTGAGTGACTTTGGTGAATCCGAACTAACCAATAACACAAACTAACTGTTCTGCGAGTTAAAATAAGTGTTTCTTTCAATGGAGTCTGGTTGCTTGGGCGAGAGCAAAGATAAAATCTGCTTTATTTTTTTCCAAATTCTGTGTTTTTCATCAGAAAAAGTTTCTAATTATGTGGTGGATAAATCAAATGTCAATTCATAAGACAATATTATCAACAAATATCAATGAATTTGATGTAACGCAATGTTTTTTATTTATGATATTGCTAAAATACAGCTATAAAACAAATCATTTTGTCCTTTTGTAACATAAACTGCTCTTTAACTGTTAGTTATCCAAAAAACTGAAATTTGACACTAACGGGTGACTCCTCCTTCAAGTTTCCCCTCAACCCGCGTCTTGTGCTCTTATTGGCTGCAGCTCCCCGACAGATCAGACATTTAGCCTGCTAGGTGATGCATTGGCGAGCCTCTCGTCTTCACGTCTTGTAACAGCGAGCACCGAGCCAACGCCAATTTGCCTCTGATCTGGGGCTTTTGTCGGGAAGCTCCAAAAACTGTTGACGACTTAAAAAACACCCAAACTATCCCTTTAAATCCAGGTCCACCTTCTTGTTTAAGGCCTTAAGTGGTTGTCAAGCTTTTAAAGTGAGGCCACATCAGAGGAGGTTTTGACAAATTGTGGACTAATAGAAATATTGTATATCTTGGTGATTATTTAAAAACGTTGTGAACTTATTCAAATACTGCTCTCTGTGTACAATGAACTTAAATTAACTCCAGGACCACACTGCAACATCAGCAGCATGTAGGACTGCAGTACATTACCACGTGGCAATAAAGCAGCAGGCCAAATAAAGGCTAATACAATACAGACTAAATGAAATAGTAGACAGAGCAGCAGGAATATCCTGAACTATACAGCACCATATAGTTTGGAGGAACTGTGAAAGGGGTCAAGGGGTCATCATGACACTTTCAAGAATTATGTAAGTAGGGGAAGAGTCATCAGAGCCCCGTCATCTCACAGTCTGTCCATATGAATATAAGCAATAAAAGGTGTAGATAGCAGCGTAAAAGTACAGTGAGTAGATAGTGCTACTGTGCAGCACAGTGCTGGTCTGTCAACAGTCTTCATGAGCACCATTTCTTCAATAGAAAGTGATGATGAGGATAAGTCAGACATTGTTTTTTCTTTAAAGGGTCCACTCAGCTGTTAGCAAAACGCAGTGATGTAGGATACCAGAGTAAGCTACTCAATAAGGTTATGCATAATGCGAACGCTAGCAGTGATAAGTTTGGAAATAACTGAAAGGGTTAGTTTAGATCTTTTGAAGTAGGTTTTGTATGTATACTAAAATTACTGTTTTTGTGAATGGAGTCTGGTGGCTTTGAAGAGAGCTTTACAATTCAGTTCTGTTTGAAGGCGAAGTAAAGCGGCTGTGGACGAGAGCACCAGAAAAATTAATTTTAACCTCCTAAAAAAATCAATATCAGTTTAAGTGTACGCTATATTTAGAATATTTTTACTGCTTCACCTCGCCGTCAGATGATATATCGCCGTCTTCATAGCCACCAGACCAGACTCCATTAACAAAAACAGCTATTTTACTACTTACTAACACGGGAGTTGCTGGTCCACCGCTGCCTCGATCGGTTAGTTAGTTTGTGTTATTGTGTGACTTTCGGATCCGAACTAAAGTGGCGTCCACAGCAGTACGTTACTGTATGTAATGTTAATACACTGAATATGTGGATATATATATATACTGTACATGTAGCAGCGTCATCATGCAGAAACCTACGTCAGGTCACGTAGGATAAAGTTTTTATAAGAGCTTGGGAAAATAGCATTTTAGCGCTAAAACGTATGTACTTTGAATACATAAAGAAACCACTGTGAAGCTGCAGAATGATATAAAAACCTCCAAAAAATAATAGACCTGCCCTTTAATACTTACTTGCTCGATGATATTCTATCTACATACATTTACGCCACAGTAAAATGGCTCATACATTACGAATGAAACATTAACCTAATTGCTTCATCGTAGTCTGAATGAATATTTAATCTTTAAATGGACCTACAGTATGTGCTGTTAACATATTTCTGATAGCTTCAGTTTCACCATCCTGTGCACTTATTATGGGCTTTCCTCAGTTCAGCCTTGTGGGCATCCTGATGATGACTTTAGATGTTTTCCATCTTCATCACCGGGGGGAAAGCGGTTAGTGGGGAAATCAGTCAGCTCAGCATTCAGAACTTTAAATCCTGTTCTTGCTGATCTGAGTTCAGTGGAAAACCCTCTCTCCTTCTCTCTGCCAGAGTTTTTTTATTGGGTAATAAAAGCTTTGGCATTGCTGTTGTGAACAGGAGAACTTCAAAGCATTAAAGCCTATATGTCCCTTCAGCCTCGCCATACATTTACATCTGCAGAGAAAGAAAAGAAAAGGAAGCTGCAACTTGTCATGTGTGGTTTTATTAGTTATTAATTCCTCTTTTTCTTTCTGCAAATGTGAGAGTATGTGAAAATGTGTTTTCCCCTTATCACACCCGTTCATTGTCTGCTCATCCATCCGCTCATCCATCAATTCAATGCTCGTTTCCGCCATGTCATTTTCCCCTTAGACAGGACGCCTCCCTTCACAACGCTGAGTCACAAGCTGCCATTCATAAAACACACTGACTTATCTGCAGGGGAGGACTCACTCACCGTGTTGATTTAGATGACGCAGCAATATGCTCTCAGAAACCTCTTTTTTCAATCCGCCTACGTCCATGTGCTGATGCTGCTTTACGGGACCGTATTAACCTTTAATTTTTCAACCATGCCTCATTATATTCCTCCTCCCCCTCCTCCCCCTCCTCCTCCTCCTCCTCCTCCTCTCTCCACTGAGGTTTGTGGTTGAATGAAACTGCATTGTGACGTTTGTTTTTGACGTGTCACAAATATGTAATGCAATGATAGTTCGCAGAAGAAACCAAAGGTCAACGTTTACTTACATCTGTGGTGTACTACTGTATATATATATATATATGTGCTTCTAGCTGTCTTGCAAAGTGTCAAAGTCAAAGTTACCAGTCAGAAGTGAAATGTCAGTTTTTCCAGCCAGACTAGCCAACCATAGCATGCAACCTTTTTTCTTTGTCACAACTCAGTTGAAGTGAAAGTGACCTTTGACCCCTGAGAGGCCACACAAACAGCAGCAGGTGCAGCAGCAGCCCCTCAAGCACTCTCTGTTTGGTGCACGATCAAAGGTCGGGGTCATGTAATATTGAAATGTTTCCCATTTGATAATGAAAATAATTAAATTTATATGAGATTGTACATACACCAAACTGTAAATCTCTTGTTCGTCTTCGTGGAATCCCTTGTTTTACTGAGAGACGTGATGACCTGGCGTATACTGAGAGATCACACATGGCCTGGCTCAAACACTTTTCCTTCCGTCTTTCTGTCCTTTACGTTTTCCCTCTTCTTTTGTTATCTCCTTCCTTCATGTCTTTATACCTCTGTCCCTTCTCCAACTGATCTTAAAGTTTGTGTCACCCAGATTACATAATGACATAATTTCTCACTTTCCTCTACTGGTATAAATAGTCATGCAGAAAATTTGCCTAAGTTTTGAGGTATCAGTTTCTAGACAAATATTATATTATATTATATTGTGTTATATTATATTATATTATATTATATTATATTATATTATATTATATTATATGATGTTATATTATATTATATTATGTTATATATATTATATTATATGATGTTACATTATATTATATTATATTATATTATGTTATGTTATGTTATATTATATTATATTGTGTTATATTATATTATATTATATTATATTATATGATGTTATATTATATGATGTTATATTATATTATATTATGTTATATATATTATATTATATGATGTTACATTATATTATATTATATTATATTATATTATGTTATGTTATGTTATATTATATTATATTGTGTTATATGATGTTATATTATATTATATTATGTTATATATATTATATTATATGATGTTACATTATATTATATTATATTATATTATATTATGTTATATTATATTATATTGTGTTATATTATATTATATTATATGATGTTATATTATATGATGTTATATTATATTATATTATGTTATATATTATATTATATGATGTTACATTATATTATATTATATTATATTATGTTATATTCTATTCTATTCTCTCTCTCTCTCTCATCTGCAACCGCTTATCCCGTTAGGGGTCGCGGGGGGGCTGGAGCCGATCCCAGCCGACATTGGGCGAAGGCGGGGTACACCCTGGACAGGTCGCCAGTCCATCGCAGGGCTGACACATAGAGACAGACAACCATTCACGCTCACATTCACACCTACGGGCAATTTAGAGTCAACAATTAACCTAACTTGCATGTCTTTGGACTGTGGGAGGAAACCGGAGTACCCGGAGAAAACCCACGCTAACACGGGGAGAACATGCAAACTCCACACAGAAGGGCCCCAAGCCGGATTCGAACCTGCAACCCTCTAGCTGT
>CAKAOH010036288.1:0-16640 GCA_916701665.1 Sebastiscus tertius | reverse complement strand
CTCTCTCTCTTTTCTCCCTCCCCTCCGTGTCCCCCTCCCTTTACACCCCCCCATGCTGTTTCGGTGCTGCTGCCTGTCTCTTAGCAACAACTGCACACCCGTTAGAGCTCAGTGAGTGCTTTTACAAACACACCCAGGAAGACACACTAGTACACGCGCACGCTCGCAGACACACACCCACACTCTCTACACACACACACGCACTCACACACACACAGGGTCTAGTTCCTCATTGAGGGTTGCTGCTGGCAGGCCTGTGAGTCTGCAAGCCTTTGTGGCAGTGAGATAGATGGGAAGAGAATAGATATGCTGTACAGCTACCATGTACAGAGTGATTGTTCCTCTCAGACTATGCACAACAGGGCAACTGCCCAAACTGGAAAATGACAAGTTCTCGTCTCGGATTTCACACTGACACACACTCTGTGGCGTGTTGCCTTTCCTGTAAGCACCAAAAAACTTTTACGTGCAGATGAGAAACATACAAGATGGTATAATGAGAGCTGCTCTTTGTGAAACAGATTCAACAGATCATCATGTGGGAGCACACCATCACAGAGACAATACTACGCCACTGTGGCTTCCAAAGCCCCCAGAGCCATTCACAGTAAAATGCACCAAAACGCTACGTATGACGGTGAATATATCGCTATGGCAGCTGATGTTTGCTTAAACAATGAATCATAGTGGGAGCGTTTGATTGGCTGGCAATCTAAGCTCTGTCAGAATGCCCCCCCGCCGAGCACAGTAGAGGCATATTTGCATGTGTGTCTTTGTTTTGTGTGCGATCGTGCTTGACTGTATGTGTGTGTGAGACATGTATGTCTTTATGTGCAAATGGATGTGCGATTGTGTGGGAGGATGAAGCTGTGGGGGCATATTTGCATGTCTTTGTGTATCTGTGGAGTGACAGCGTGCACACGTATGTGTAAGCACATGTGCTGCAATGTTTAATTAAAGCATGTGTTCTTCTCCTTCTCTCATACACCGGTCAGATGGAGCCTTAATTAAGGAACGCTGTTAATTAGACAAGAGAGAAAGTGAGAATGGGAGTAGCAGGGAGACAGCGCTGGGCATGGGAGGGAGTGGGTGAGGGGGTGAAAGAAAGTATGTGCTATGTGTGTGTGTGTGTGTTCATCTCCATTTGTGCAGTTGTGTCAGAGCAGCAGAGCGTTGAGGTTGGTCTGCTCCATGTGTGCAGCCCTAAACTCGGCTACAGCAAAACTCTCACACTCCTCCTTCTTTTCCTCTCGCCTTCATCAACTTTTTCTCCCTCCTTTTGCCTTCCTTAAATCTGTCTGCCTCCGTCTATCCCTCCACTTCCCTGTTTCAATCACGTCTTTCGCCTCCCCGCTCTCCGTCTTTCATACTTTCTCACCCATTCTTGCACTTCTTTGTGTCTCCCTCCCCTCCTTGTCCCCCTCTTTCTTTCTCTCTCTCTCTCTCTGTCCTCCCTCCCTCCTAATCACAGCCATATGTTTGAGAGGGAGGCAGAGAGATCTGAGGATGGACAGGATTGTGTTGTATGTGCAGAGTCTGGTACACAGCGTTGCATCTATATGCGTGCAAGTGTGGCTTGTGTTTGCATGTGTGCGTGCACGCAGTCATGTGCAAGCCTGATAGCAGATTTCGTAAGACTTGTGTGTGTGTTCTGGCAGTCTGCACTTCCATTTCCCCTCTGCTCCGGGTTTCCATAATCCCTCTATGGTTCCCGTCTCTCTGTCACCTTCATCTCTCCATCCTCTCAACACCTCTATTCATCACCTCTCTGCTTCCCCCTGGTGGCTGCGATTATTCACACATTCTCATTCTTGTTGCAGAGTCTAGTGCCTCGTAATGCATTTCAATAGTTTTGGTGAAATGTGGCGCGCGGTGTGAGTGTGCATGTGTGTGCTTTTCACCACTACTCACCTGCTTATTATAATTTGTGTTTTTTCTTTTTTTTACAACATCTCACTCAAATATGGTGAGATTGAAAAAAATGTGGCCCAACTCACTCAATCCCACACACAATGCACGATTCTGTGAGTCTGGTCTTCATCATGTAGTGATCATCCTCAGTGTGTGTTAGTGAGCACGTTAAAAATTCAATAGAATAGAGAAAGTGCTTACATGTGTGCCTACAATCTGCTGGCACGTATCGAAATGAAATACAAACTACAATTAGAGTTTAAAAAATGTGTATTGCAAGTCATTCTCCAAAATAATAGCGTCTGATGTGAGATGGTGCAGCCCTCACCAAAATACTGATGATCGTCTGGTCTGATGATGCGTGCTGTGACATCATGTACTAATCTCTTATTCTCTTTTTCTCTCTGCTCCACCCTCCTCCTCCTCCTCCTCACTCCTTACTTTTTTCCCCCCCATTTCTCCTACTTTCTCCAACTCCCTGTCCCTTCCTCTGTCTGTCTGTCTGTCTGTCTGTCTCTCACTCTAGCAACCATGGGCAAAAGAGAGGAGCAGAGGGGAGAGAGAGAAGTATGTGAGCTCTCCACTGCAGTATTGATGACCCAATGATCCCCTGCAGAACAGAGCCAGTCAGGCAGACAGAGTGAGGCTCAACTCTGAATCAGAATCAGAATCAGCGCCACAACCGTTGGGTGAAAGCAACCAATTGAGCGGGGTATGAATGGTAAATGTAATCTAATGTTGTAATGCTGCTGTGTGGGCGGCACAGTTAATAGAATAGAGTGCGTTACGAATTAGGTGTGTGGCCCGTTGCCAGAAAATCCATCACACAACCACAATTTCATCTGTGCTGCAAATGTTTGATTTTTGCATGTGATGCTGCTAACCAATATATTTAGCAGCGAGGAGTTTAGATGAAATGTTTTAAATGCAACAAGGAAATGGCATATTAAGGGCTGTCCCGAATACCATTTTTTGGGCTTTGAAGCTTCGTCGAGTAATATTTGAAAGTATTCGAAGCTTCGCTTTTTGGCGTGGCGCAGCAGGCTGAAATATTCTTCTGTCTGTCTGTCTGACTCCATCTCCCCCGTTTCAGAGCTGCTGCCGCACTACTGTACACACACGCACCTCTACACACAACAAACAGCGATATCCGTCTGAGAATAACTAATGTTGAGTTTGAGTAATGAATAATGTTGTGGGATTATTCCTTATTTCATGGGCTATTTTAGGATTTATACATTATTATAATATACTTATATATATAAAATAAACAAAGCATTCGAATAGTGATTTGGAGGTCGATTACCATGGCAATGGTTGAAGCTCCGAAGCATTCGGGTCATATATCATATATCATATTATAATGTAACATTTTTGATAATATTGTTTGTATTTCTGTCCTCAGGTCTTTGACTCTGCCTGTTGTTAGAGAAGGAGCTACAAAGAAGAAACACTCATCTTCATACAGCAGAAAACATCTTTTTCCTCCCTCAGTACCAACAAGACTGTCCACTGAATGAGCGGCTTGTCAGATCGCCTCCATTCAGGCCAAACTGGGGCTCCAGTGGGCTGTGGTGGGACTCAAGCAGAGGAAAAAGCGTGCGTGGGGGGGCTGGCGGGGCCTGAGCTCTGGACCAGGGAACTCGGGCTCCAGGAGGGGTCCCAGGATCCCTCTAACGATGGACGTGCACCGGTGACCTCCGACCACTTTCCCTCATCTCCGTCCGTCCTGGCCAACGGCCTCCATCTACAGAGGAGGCTGGGGCACAGCACCTGCCGGCGCAGGCAGACGGAGACTCACACCACCGCTGAGCCGCTTAGAATCATGCAAACGCACATAGACCCAGATGTGCATGCACAGGCTGTTTCACGCATGGATAACTGTGGACTCATGGATATCAACCCACCTACAGGTTCTGTAGGGCCCGAACTCTCCAGAACTGTCACACCAGAGGCCATACACACAACCTCACCTCAACCCCTGTCCTTGGCGCTTGGCAATCGTCCTGCCTCCACCAATCAGCGGGCAGCCCCGGTCCTCACCGCAGAGACAGACAATCCCTCAACCTTTTGTCCAGTCCCTATTGGTCCAAACCCAAACACAGGCTCGTCTCCTCTTCCCGTGGAGGCAGAGAAGAAGTACGCACTCCGCAGCTCTGGACGTCCCCGCTTCCCCTGTCACCTGCGCAAATCCTCCCGCCTCCGCCGAGGCATAGAGGATGGGGAGAAGAGAGCAGGGAGGGACAGGGGAGGAGAGGAGGAGGATGAAGTACTGGAGGAGAAGATCTGGAGGGTTAAAGAGGAGGAGGTGGCTGTCGGAGAGAAAAAAGAGCATTCCTCTGTGGAGGCTCTTCTCCCCATGCCACCCTGCCCTACAAACATCGCTCTCGCTCTGACTGTACCCAAACCTGCTCCTAAAGCGGTACCTAAACCTGGGCCCAGACTTGGGCATAAACCTGGACCTAAATCCAGGTCTAGGCCCCCACCGAAATCTGTCCATAAAGCAGCTCCTAAAAGTGTGAAACAGCGTCAGGCAGCTCAGTCCATGGCTAATCGTGCTACCCCTCATCCCCCATTTGCCATCACATCCACCATCGCTGCACCTCTAACTGTGAAGCAGGAACCTGTTGCAGAGTTGGGGGTACCTCCTCCCAATAACCGGAGACGTGGGCGTTTTGTAGGTGTAAGTTAATTTATAGTTACTCCTCGCCATAACACACAATGTCACACCATGGCTGCGGTTGAAACTCTGTTGCTTTGGAAGGTTTCCTAACAGAGTGAAATGACCTGATGAGTGAAAGTAGCAGCCATGATAAGAGCTGGTTGAATTCTCTAAATGCTGAGGAAAGGTGCTTCAGTGCTTCCTTTATTATCTCCTTTAGCATAGGAAACACTGGACCATCCTTTACCAAAGGAAAGCAGATAATAACATCCCACAATTCCTTGCGGCTGCAACATTTAACGCGACGCAGTATTCTGCCGATCATGAAAACAAACGATATCTTGCATATTATTTTCAGACAGCCATATACTAATTGGGATTCATGTTGATAAATATGAGTGGACAGTGACAACCATTTCTTTTCACTTTTTTTTTAATTATTGATTTATTTCGTACATGTAAAACAAAACAAGAATAGCAAATAAAATGATTTTTAAACATAAAGCAAACGAATGTGAATAAACAAATAATCAACATAAATAAATATTACGTCTGAAAGTAGTATGAAGAAGTATAGCCTACACTTATATAGTTCTACCCTTTCTCTATAACTCGAACAATTATCTCAATATTCATCATATTTATCCTTTTTTTTAATTTCAATTTATAAATTGAAGATAAATATTTTATTATATTTTAATTATAAAGTGTTACAGCAGTAGAAGGACCTGCGGTATCTCTCTTTCACACACCGCGGGTGAAGGAGCCTGTCACTGAAAGAGCTATTTAACAACACATGGGGTGAACATGCATTGTCCATCTTTGTAATACTGTAGCTTCACCACAGCAGACCTGCGTCACTAACATCCGCCACCGTCGCATCATAATTACGGAGCCTAGTGTAAGTGCAGTCGGATTCTCTGAACACCACGGTGGTCTTTTCCTAAGTCCTTATGAATTCTCCTTCACATCTTTCCTTGACCTCATTATTTTCAATCGAGGTCAAGGGAACGTGGTTAGGAAAAGACATCAGGATGTGATTTTTTGACTTTTCAACCACAGCCAATGTATTATGAAATAGACGTTTATACAATTTGCAGTTGCATATGTTTCATGTTGGTCTCTGTTTTACAGGTGAGGAAAATTGTCGTGAAGGTGGCTCGTATTCCCGTCAGCCTGAGCCGTCGACAGAAGAGCTACAAGATTTCCAATATGGAGACAGGGACAGAAAAAGGCATTGATGGTCTGGAGGGCTCAGAGGTAGTCCGAGAGCCGACCGCACTTCTCCGGATGAAGAACAATGGAAAGAGTGTTATGGTGATGTTCCCTCCTGGAGAACTACCTGTTATTCTCAAACGCAGACGGGGACGACCACCTAAACAGGCTCTGCCGGGAATACCGGGAGAGCTTCCGAATGCTGGGAATGCTGGTGGTACTGGAGACCCGCCCAAAAAGCCCCAGAGGCGGCGACGGACTAAACTCCCTTCCCCTTATCCATCCTATGTCAATGATACTAATGATGTGAAAACAGAGTACGGGGATGTTCTGTCCAAACTGGCCTTTTTAAACCGCCAGCCCCCTGCCACTGGCCGCTGCTCTCCCCCACGCTGCTGGACGCCCAGTGAGCCAGAGAGCTTTCATACCCCTTTGGAAAACCCTGGAATATCCACCCTGCTTCACCGGCTCACTGGGTATAGACGCCCCCGAGGTGGCAGAGGAGGGGGTACTGGAAGAGGTGGAGGAGGAGCAGGAGGGCCTGGGGGCAGTGAGCGCAATAAGAACACCTTCAGTGACTTCTTTGAGTCCATTGGCAAGAAGCAGAAACCGAGCCCCATGTCTGAGCATGGATTACCAAGGAAAAGGGGAAAAGGTGCGGGCGGTAGGGGAGGGGGTGTCGTAGGAACCGAGCCTGGTGGAGAGAAAACAATCAAGAAGAGACGTGTGAGAAAGAATGGTGCATTGAAAGGGGAGGCGGTGTCCATGGGGCAGGACTGGCCCAATGGGGCAGGTGGCTGGGGGGAGGGGCGTATGGACAAGGAGAAAGGTCTGGGTGGGTATCAGCTCTGTGGATCTCCAAGGGGAGGCTTTTCCTCCTGTGATGTGGGAAGGGGAGGTGCTTACAGTAGTCCAGGAGGAAGCAGAGGGGCGGGGCCAGCCGGGGAGGACTCACAAAGCCTGTTTGCTGGATATTTCCGGTCACTCCTCGACTCAGATGATTCGTCAGACCTGTTGGACATCTCCTCCTCGCAGTCAGACCCCCGGAAAGCCTCATCCACCCCTGGTTATGAACCATCCAGTCCAGCTACTAGTCACAGCTGGTCCCCTGCATACCCTAAGTGGAGCTCCAAGGGTGCAGGTTCTGGGGTGGAGGGTTCATCCCAGACACATTGCTCCTCAGCCAGGCCTCCATACAGCTATGGCAGCCTGGCCCAAACATCCCCCACCACTTCTACCTATCCCAAATCCACTCCTCCATCTCTCTCACACTCTCCTAGCTCCCCCCACCCCGCTTCCTTTGGCCACTACTCCTCCGGATTCTCCTCCTCTTCTCCTGCGGTGACACAGAGATCCTCAGATTGCAGCTTTGCGTACGGATCGGGACACAGCAGTGGCAAGGCCACCGCTGTTGGTCAAATGGGTTTTTCTAGCTACCAGGCAGCAGCCAAGCGAGGCTATAGTGGATATCCTGCAGCAGGTCATTCCTCCATGGTGCGGGGGGAGTCAACAGGACCCACGTCACCAGGAGGAGGGTACATGTCTGTGGCCAAAAGTAGCCCCTTCAGCTCCTCCTCCTCTCCAGAAGGGTTCAAACAGTACAACTCCAATCCGTGGAGCTACAGGTACATCACTTGTGCGGCATGCCATCATAAAAAATGCTCAAAAAGTAGCACAATTAATTCAAGAAATGTCTTAGTGTCCACACATAATCTGACTTGGTATGGTTTTTAATGATAAGGGATTTCTTAGTATTACATTTTTTTTTTTTTTTACAGACTATATAAAGGTGCTATTGATAATATTGATAACATTCAGCCACTAGATGTCGCATTCTCCCTCCCCCATTCCATCGCATTTACTTCACAACAAGTTGTTGCCAGGCGCTTACCATCAATCTCAGCCAGTTATCTGTTTTTTCCACACTAACTGACGAACCAGAGATACAACGTGATACTAACGTCGTTTTACTGTTGGCTCACAAGCCTTGTTAGAAGTGGAAACCAAACGTCAGATATCTTTCACAGAGATAAGCAAAACATTCCTTTTGGACCTGCCAAAAATGTTTAAATGATTAAATCACAATCATAATATTTTTTTTTCAGGAAAAGCCATACTTTTATTCAGCATCTTTCTAAAGGCTGTGTGGGTGTATTATTTTTAAAAAAATTAAAAATTAGGGCTGTCAATCGATTGAAATATTTAATTGAGATTGATTGCATGATTGTCCATGATTAATCGCAATTAATCACAAATTAATTGCACAATTTTTATCTGTTCAAAATCTACCTTAAGGGGAGATTTGGCAAGTATTTAATACTCTTATCAACATGGGAGTGGGCAAATATGCTGCTTTATGCAAATGCATGTATATATTTATTATTGTAAATCAATTAACAACACAAAACAATGACAGATATTGTCCAGAAACCCTCACAGGTACTGCATTTAGCATAAAATAAGTATGCTGATATTATTACGTGGCAAACTCAAACCCAACAGGCAACAACTGCTGTCAGTGTGTCAGTGTGCTGACTTGACTATGAGTTGCCCCAAACTGCATGTGATTATCATAAAGTGGGCATGTCTGTAAAGGGGAGACTCGTGGGTACCCATACAACCCATTTACATTCACACATTCTGAGGTCAGAGGTCAAGGGACCCCTTTGAAAATGGTCATGCCAGTTTTTCCTCACCAAAATTTAGCGTAAGTTTTGAGCATTATTTAACCTCTTTGCCTTCACTCTAGCTTTAAAACTGAGCCGGCTACAGCCTAAAAATTGCAACACATTAAAGAAATTAGTGGCAAAATTAGGTGCGTTAAAATTAATTTGCATTAACGCGTTTTTATCGGGTTAACTTTGACAGCCCTTATCAAAAAGACCTTTAAAGTCTGACAACAGCAGGATCAAAGAAATGTGAATTGATATATATATATATATGTTTCACCCCAGCACATCATTTTGAGTTTGACCATGTCCACAATGTGTTAATAGTTTTCTCTTCAGGTCCCCCCTTACTGATTGGTGGAACTGCAACAAAGAGCAGTGAAATTTTAAATTTGCACCGTTTCCTCGAGTTCGTTTTATAATTTGTGTTGCAATATTTCTGCTTCTTTTTCAGACAAGGTTACGGTGGCTGGTCAACCGACGGCTTTGGGCCTCAGTATCACGGCTACAGTGAATACGGCTCCAATGAGTCCAAAGACATCTTGGATATCTCAAACTACACCCCCCAGAAGGCCAAGCGACAACCTTTTCCTGAAAGCCTATCAGAATCCTCCTCTGACTCGTCACATCTTGGCTCTGCAGCCACTGGTAGCGGACCCAGCTCCACATGTGGCACGTACAAACTGAACGAGGCTGCTTCTGTCAGCGGAGAGGGGGGTCAATCAAGTCTGTCCAGCCTGGAGAAGTTGATGATGGACTGGCATGAGAGTGCTTCAGGGCCCTCGTATAACTGGAGCCAGAACGTCCTCTTCCAGGGCGGGGGAACCAGCAAACCCGGACGCGGTCGAAGGAAACGGACTGAACCACAGCCAGAAAAAGAAGGAGGTTCTGCTCTACACTCTGATTCCCCGTCCAGTCCCTCCCCAACGCCTACTCCTGGACCTAAGCGGGGAGGGGTTGGAGGACGGGGTAGAGGGTCGAGAGGAGGCAGAGGGGGTTTGTCTCCATGTCAGAGAGATCGGGGGCCAAAAGGCAGGGGCAAGGCTGCCTCTGCATCTGGAGCGGGAGGAGCAGTGACTGCTGGAGGTCCAGAGGGGTCTGGGCTGTTCCAGGAGGGTCTGGATTATTACAGCGGAGACAGTAGTAGCCTCTCTCCCCTGGCCACGCCCAATCCTGCACCAGCTTCCAGCTACCTCCAGGACCCCTGTGAGTACCCCTCCCCTTATTCCGCCCACCCCTCCACACCTTCCTCTGAGGAGCGATATCCAGCCTTATACCCTGGAGAGTCCTCCTGTCCCCTCTCACCCAGTGTCTCCTCTCCCCCTTACCCTCCCAAGCCCACCCCTCCTCCACCCCAGTCCTACCACCCTGTCCCCTCCAGGACATTCTCCCCCTCCTGCTCTCCCTCGCCACGGATAACACCCCTCTGCGCCACCGCGCTGAGTCCCTCGCATCGCCCCCCTCCGAAAGACCCCCAGTTCTCCCAGTATGACTCTCCCAGCTACTGCAGCTCCCCCTATTGGTACGGACAGACATCGCACAGCGGCAGCCCCAGCCCGCACTCTCACAGCACACACTCAAACACAGCCGTGCACACACACAGCAACCCGCACACGAGTCCTCACGGAAACACACACGGTAATCCGCTCGCTAGCCCGAATGTGAACACACACATGAACCCGACTCCCCACGACACACACCATCACAACACGCAGCCCCACTCAAGCCTGAGCTCACACAGCAACACCCATCCCACCTCGCTCCTCCAGAGCAGCCCCCTCTCCCACTCAAACCCCCACACCAACAATCAGCCCCACCACAACACACATGCCAACTCTCACCTCTCCTCCCATACACACTCCAGCCCCAGCACCAGCCTCCACTCCCACTCGACGCCTGTGCTTTATGAGGAGTGCAGCCCTCCATCCGCCGTGCCCCCCCACAAGCGGGATCTGACCCCCCACGCCATGAGCACAGGCCACCGCCAGGGCCCCTTGCCTCTTTCCCCGTACCCCAAACCTCCCCTGGACTCCTCGCCCCATCAGGAGGACGCTGGTGGCTTCTCCTTGTCCCACCAGTCCTACCAGGGCATGGGACACCGCTACCCCTCCCAGGCGGCTCAGGGAGGCGGAGTGCTTTGCCAGCTCCTGGACACAGCTAACGATGACAGCTTCAGCGTCACCAGCCTGTAACAGCAGGTGAGTTTATTTCATGCATTTGTGCTGGCAATTGACATTTTTTATTTATTTTTGGAAGTGTTCTCTGGACTTGCTTAAATTTTCAAAATCAGTCAAACTGGAGTTTTTTACTTATCATACTATATTTGATCTTTGGGCACATGATGGGACTATGTTTTTTTCTATATATATTCCATTACATTTTTGGGAAAAAACAGTTGTCCCATGTGCCCAAAGACTAGATATACTATGATAAGAAAATGGCTCTATGTCAGAAACTACAAGAAGCACAATCAAGTATTTGGTATCTATGAACTCATAACAAGCTGAATATCAAAGATATGCACACATATGCAGTGTAAAGAAAAACATTATATGGAAATGTGATTTAAAAATGTCAAAGTTCTACTGTTAGATACTTACCCAAAGTATGTCTGTACCAAATGTCAAGATTTTTATCCAATCAAAACAAATGTGGCATTCATATCATACTAAATATAGTCTTTGTGCAGAAAATAGGTCACCTTCGTACAAACAGTGAGGCCATGGAACTCTCATAGAAATTTTCAGAGGAGTGTCTGATTACTGACGATGGCCATGCTTTTGTTTTGAAAGCAGTTCATTAACTGATATTTAATTGGACAATAAAAATAAGAAGAACAAAAAATACTTCACAAATAAATGAATTAATCCATCAATAGATACACCAAATTATAAAGCAGTTAATTACTAGATATTTAATTGGATGATGAAGCACCAAGCAATACTTTTTGTATCAGTTTCACAAAACAGTCGTATCTAATTGGTATATAGAAAGGTCCAGTTAAATAACAATTTATTAATTGCTTTTGCAAGACTCCTGGTCCAATGTTTGCAAATTGTTGTTCATTTAATGCAAGTTAAAGGTGGATCTGAATGGTATCTTGTATCTCATAACATGTTCAAGTGAAAGTAAACACTTTTAAGTTGAAGTACAAATATGAAAATAATACTAATACTTTTGACAAAATACCTCAATATCAATATTGCGACAATATTGTAGGGTTGACCATTTACAAAATGTTTATACAATAAGATTTTTGATAAATAATCAAAGATAATGTAGATATAATGACTAAGTGGGTAATGCAGCATTTAAAACCAGGAAAAGACAACACTTCCTTATCACAATTAGGGCTGTCAAAGTTAACGTGATAATGCGTTAACGCAATTTCGTTTTAATGCCACTAATTTCTCTAATGCATTAATATAATTGATCTTCGGGAGGTTGTAGCAGGCTCAGTTTTAAAGCTAGAGTGAATATCCTGGCATCACATGAAACTAAAAAACTTAAGGAATCAATTGTCATACTAGCTTGTCGGAAAGGAGGCTGTCGGAAAAACTGTCATGTCCATTTTCAAAGAGGTCCCTTGACCTTTGACCTCAAGATTTGTGAATGAAAATGGATTCTATGGGTACCCACGAGTCTCCCCTTTACAGACATGCCCACTTTATGATAATCACGGCAAGTCATAGTCAAGTCAGCACACTGACACACTGACAGCTGTTGTTGCCTGTTGGGCTTCAGTTTGCCATGTTATGATTTGAGCATATTTTTTATGCTAAATGCAGTACCTGTGAGGGTTTCTGGACAATATTTGTCTTTTTTGTTGTCATATTTGCATAAAGCAACATATTTTCCCACTCCCATGTTAATAAGAGTATTAAATACTTGACAAATCTCCTTTTAAGGTACATTTTGAACAGATAAAAAAATGTGTGATTAATCGCGATTAAATATTTTAATCGATTGACAGCCCTAATTACAATATTACGATATCCAAAATCTAAGAAGATATCTAGTCTCGTATCACGATATGGATATATCGATATATTGCCCAGCCCTAACAGCAACAACACCACAGTGCACACGTCACTAACCACATTCATTTTACCAAATCAAACAATGGAAATATAGCTTCACTTACAGTAAAGTATGCTTGCAAAGACCCGTAAAATAACGTCAAGGTTCAATTCATTTAACCACTGTCAAAAATATCACAGTCATCATATAACTCTGTCTCTCTTCACCTCTTTATTTCTCTCCCCCTCTCCCTCTGTTTTTCTTTCAGGTGCATTCAATCCAAGCTTTTACAGATTTGCAAACGTTTTCTTTTTTTGTTAAGGAGACTTCTTTGTGAGAGACTGACTGTGAAATGAAGGGTGAGAATTTAGCTGCCAGCTTTGGACAGTAAAGCTTTAATTCTCCAGCATTGACAATCAAGATCAACCGCAATTTAAACACCCAAGCATGCACACACACACTCACACACACACACACACACACACACACACACACACACACAGACACGCATGTGCAGATGAATTCACTACCTAAACATGGACACATAAACATCATACATGTGTACACTCAATCACACTCTATGCTGGAATGAGGGAACGGCTGAGAGGAGCTGACAGATGAATACCAGACGCTGATGGACAGAGACAAACCTATTTCCTCACCCCTTCAAGTCCTGCTGTGATGCACAGAGGACTCCGTTTCCCAGAAGTCTGTATCTCGCCAAATCTTTCTGGTCCTGTTCTGTACATCTGCAATATGGACGATCTCTCTCTTTCTGTTTCTTTCCTCTGTCTTCTCTTAACCTCCCCCTCCTCTGCCGAACCAGCATCTGCACTCGACCTACACTAACCCCGCATTTCTGTCTTGTGCCCTAACGTGAACCGCATCTGAGCCCAAATTTTAAATACCGTGAGCCTAGCAAATCCCTCTCTGTGCACTCCTTGTGTCGTGTCCCATAAGAGAAAAGTGGATTTAACCAGTTTCTGCTCTTGAAATACCAGCATCTGTACATACAACTCCAGCTCCAAGCCAGAGGCCCCCTCTTCTCTGTGAGGGTCCGTCATCAACAACATGCCCTCCTCAGCGTTCTGCCATGGTTTCTCTGCTCTGGGTGGGGGTGGGGGTGGAGGTGGGGGGATGGGTGGGGGGGGTGGGGGGGAACTGCAGCATGGAGACCCAACATCCTGTGTTTTGCTGTTTTAACTACAAGGGAAAGAGACATTGAAATCACACAAAGGCCCCAAAGAGACTCTTGTTTTCTGTGTGCGAATGTGAGACAGAGGAGGGCGTGTTTGCGTGACTGGCTGCAGTAATGCATGTATTTGTGTGTGCATTTATGTTTGTGTGCGAGCGTGCGTGTGCGTGCCTGTGGGGTCAAAAGGAGTGAAGCTCCCCAGACACCAAACGTCTTGGCGGGGCCTCATTCTTTCTTTCACTCTCTCCCTTCTTTTTTCTGTGGTCTTGTGTTGTTTGGTGGTTTTTGTGATGAAAAAAAATTGTATATCTGTCTGTTACATATCATGTATGTATCTGAGGTGCAAAATATTTAAATACACATTCTGTTCTTGCCATTGGTAATCTTGTCTATAGCATACTGCTTCTTTAAGGGATTATGGGAGGTGTGAGCGTGTGTGTTATAGAGGCTCCCTGAGTATCGGGCTTTGCTCGGGCTGTCTGGGACTGTGAGCGAGAGAGTTCAGTCAAGGACACAATTCGACAGGGAGTGAAAGGGAGGGGAGGAGAGGAATGGATGGTGGAGGGAGGGGAGGATGTGTTGGAGGGGAAATAAAAGAAACCAGACTGAGGAAATCAGAAAATAGTGTCGGAGAGGTTCTAAAGCCACTGAAACAAAATGTACAAAAATTTACTGTTTCAAAATTCTTCATCCAAATAAGGAAATGGCGTAAAGGCTGGTGGTAACAGAGAGCTGATGGGCCATGCTCATTTCATGTCCTCATGGGGAAACTTGCCATAATAGAGCAAATAGTGTACATCTGCAGCTTGTGTGTATATGCGTGTGCGTGCCAGACAGGCAGAGAGCGTGAGAGAGAAGGAAAGCAGATGGGGGGAGTTTACTGGCTGCATATTGTGTACAGTTTGTCAACAGGCTGACTAAATAGACTCAGACATGGCCGGAGGAAATGTGTTTGCTGTGACATTCCACTGTATGGTGGAAGGGAACACGCTCTGTCAACAACACTACATGACAGACAGAGAGGAAGAGGGTGCAGAGCAACAGATCTCTGTCACACTTTTAAATACTAACGATTATTTTCTGTGCCGACCCCCCAATATTTTTATTGAATTTTAACAGAGCACAAATAAATATTCAACCTTCGACCAGGTATTATTAATTAATACTTAAATTAATGTAAAATAAAAATATATTATATATAATAAGATAAATAATAATGAAAAAAAAGAAATAAAAATAATCTGTGCAGAATTTAAACAAAATTACAGCCAACTAAAACCCATACTCTCAGCAAGTTATAATCTGTAATGTCATTTCTCATCAATCAGCAGTAGCAGTAGTAGTATTCAGATCTTTTACTTAAGTAAAAGTAAAAACCATAATGTAAGAAAAGACATTACAAGTAAAAGTTCTGCATTCAAAATACATTTTAACAAAAGTATGTTGGCTATTATCATCTAAATGTACTTTAAGCAATGTAAAAATGTTCATTATGCAGCAGAATACTCCCTGTCAGTTTTATATATTACATTATTTAATAGCTGATCCTATTAGTTTAATGTAGCTGGTCAAGAGGCGGCACATTTTAACAACTTAATGTTCCGTCGGGTTGCATAATATAACCATATATCTTATTTTATAAACTAATCATAGGTTTGGCAGGCTATGTAAAATGTAAATCAGTAAATAGGTCTAGCTGTCAAATAAATGTAATAGAGTAAAAAGTACAAAATTTCCCGCTATAGAGTGGAGTAGACGTCAAAACTGTACTTAAAGTACAGTAGCCTGGTTGAGTAAAAGTAGTTAAAGGCCACAAACAGACTCAGTTTTTGCTTCATCAATAATATTATTAATTCATAAATATTAGTGATAATAATGAAATAATAACTGTTATTGATATTACCGCTCATAGGCTACTGGTGAGAGCTGAATGTGTGTCGCTTAGCAACAACTTTAGTAATGAACTACAATAGCATAGCAGTTTTAATTAAAGGAGCAATATGTAGCACTGACAGCTAGTGTTTAAAATGGGTAACAGCAGTCCACATTCAAAACATTGGAGCCATCGGCCGTCCGCTCCTGCGGTGTGACTGATAGCAGTTAGTGTACGTTTTCACAATTTGAGGGTTACCTTCTAGACACGAGCGCATTAGCCTCTGGTTAGCAGTAGTCGGAATAACTTCACCGGCTGTGCGTCTCAAATACTCGCTGCCTTGAGGACCCAGCTGCACACGGACCACAGGTCCAAAATCTAACGTTAACGTTATCTCAGTTTGTTTGCTTGCTTCCATGGCTGCAGAAGGCTGTTTGCGTTCCAGTTAGTTTCATATGTGGCAACGGGGGAGTTGAAATGTGCAGAGGACGGGATCACACAGATCCTAAACAAAAACAGACGTTCCGGACTGGAATGGGAATTTCAAAGGAGAACATACTGGCTGTAGCGTTGTTGTCAGGGAAGCCAGTACTTCAATTCAGCACGTTTCCTTAATCTCTGATGACATATCATGGTCATTTTATGATGTATTACAGTAAATATATTACATATTGGTCCTTTAAACATTTTTGCTTAACAACACTTGAAGGTGCTATTGATAACATTGATAACAGTCAGCCACTAGATTCGCATAGAGTTGCATTCTCCCTCCTCCGTTCCATTGCATTTACTCCACAACAAGTGGTTGCCAATTTGTTGCACAACCTGCATATTTTATGGTCTAGGTCAGGGGTCAGCAACTTGCGGCTCTGGAGCCACATGCGGCTCTTCAGCTCCTCTCCAGTGGCTCCCTGTGGATTTTTAAAAATGGAAATGAATAACTGTTTTTTGTTTACATTTTAATTAGGGCCCGAGCACGAAAGTGCCAGGACCCCAACGGTGTCCTGGCACGAAGTGCGAGGAAACCTATTGTTTTTGTTGGTATTATTATTAGGGCCCGAGCACGAAAGTGCCAGGACCCCAACGGTGTCCTGG
>CAKAOH010036277.1:0-15401 GCA_916701665.1 Sebastiscus tertius | reverse complement strand
TATACATATGTATATATATATGTATATGTATATATATATATATGTATGTATATGTATGTATATGTATATATATGTATATATGTATATATATATGTATATATGTATATATATGTATATATATATTTTGTATATGCCTCTTCCGCCACTTTGTTGCACACTGAGTAAAATAGTCAAACTCAAGACGGCAAGTTTCTTCATTGCTCAGATTCCATTTGTAAACCATAACTGCTGTGCAATTTCCAGAAATCACTTGACTTAAAGGAAACATGAACGTGACACCTGTGACACCATCCTTTGAAGATTGCCCCCATCTGTCAGTTGCAAAAGCCAGATTATAAAGAAGTGGAGCCTGAGTTTGAGAAACTTCTTGGTCTTAGTTGCTTTAAGTGTTTTTTATATCACTGGGGAACGATTACAAAACAAACTTAACAGCTCATATTGAAATTGATTTAACAAAGTGCTTAATAATGGGGAATGGGAATGTGACGTCACTGACGGCAAGTCGGACATTTTTGAAGGATAAAGGGTGAGAGTGCCATTCGCTGTTTGTTTACTGCAAGTGTCAAAAGAACTGCTCAACTCACAGTAAACACTACACAGCGAATAAGATTCAAAAGACGAAATGTTACATACGTATATAATATACAGTCAGACACAAATTAGCCAAAATATTAGCCAAGGTTTTGTTTGCATTCAGTTGGCATATCATTACCTAATGTTAGCTTATCTTTGTCCGGGTAATAGGGTAGTTTAGAACTACATCTGTAACACCTTTGCGCTGGCTTAAACAATTAGTTGTGGCATTGTTGTTAGTGTCATCAAATTGATCACTTTCTAAACCAAGAACTGTCAGTGAACCTGATGATGTTAACTACACAGTTTTGCTTTTTAAATGATCTATTATCTATAATACAATCATTACTTCCTGTGAGTGAGAGCATCCAGAAACTAAATGTTTGGTTCAGGTTGAATGCGCAATAGAGTTTACAGAAGGAGAATGGCTATTTGTGGTTTGATGACACAACTGTCATTGGGAAATTGGTATCCATAGATGGGCACTGATGAATTTTTCTACACACCCACAAAGTATATAGTAGGCCTACATTTTGTAGGACAGCACATTGCCATCTCTTAACACATTATTCAACTCTGTCAAAGAAATGGACATGGAACTCTACGTCAATTCACCAGTTGATGAAGGGAGGGAAAGTTCGGAGAAGAGAGAAAATTGCCATCCAGGTCAGAATATTGTTTTTTTTTTACTTATGAGCTTTGATTTCTTGTGTTTCTTTCTGTTCCACTTTTCTGTTATACATTCATTTTAGGTTTCCTAAACTATTGGTGTGGCCTCTGACCTCTGAAGTGTTTCACAAACACCTAATCTTTACTGTTCTAAACATTATATACACATGAAGGAAAGGTATTATAATTTATCTGTGTCTGTTAATTATCTATGTGTGTTTATGGGTTCATTTGTTGAAGCACTTTGAGATACAGCTCAATGAAATGTGCCTTGGAAGCAAATTTGACCTATTTAGAGTCACTGTGGGGAGTCAGTGTGCATGTTACATGTCAGAATATGCTCAGAAATTTAATAACACAAAGTCACATTGTAAACTGGTTTAAATTTCTATCCAATCAAATTCACAGACATTACGCCCCCTTCTGACACAAAATGATTACTTGCCAATCAGTCGACAATTTGCGACAACAACTTCAACAAGTTGCGCTGCTTTAAAATTTCCTGACATCAGTGCTGCAGTAACATTAGGCGATGCTAGCAGACCAGCAAGCTTACACCAGATTTGACAACGACCGCAGAAAATAGCCAGGTCAATAAGAAGATGTAGAAGATGTAACGTCGAGCGCCACGTCACCAAAGTTCACAACATTTTTTCATAGGACTTTCCGCCTTGTAGCAGTCTACGAACAAAGAAGGTAAAGGAGCTGAAAACAATGCTTAAAAGACAAAAGTCTCTGTTTACCAAGCTGGCAAAGGAGGCCAACGCAGCAACAAAGGCTTCATTCAGTGGCGCACATCCTAACGAAACAAAAAGCCCTTCACCTATTGCGTGATTGTAATAGAAGTGATGACTGCTGTGGCTGCAATGTTATTAAAGGACCACGAAAGTAAGACAGAAATGATGTCTGCTATTGGCGATGTACAACTTGGTGGCGCTGTGTGTAGCTCTCGGCCACTTTAATTTTGTTAAATTAGCTCTCAGAGGAAAAAAGGTTGGTGACCCCTGCTTTAAATTCTTTTAATGCAGGATGTCATAAGGGAAATAAAATGGTGTGGTATTGAGTGGCATGGTGTGTGAATGCTGTTTTTATAAGAAACTACCATCAAATGAATTTAATGAAATATCTGAGGAAATGCAAACTTGTGGTAATCCCATGACCGTTTAAAGAAAGTACTTTGCGGAAGAGTTCAACATACAACATGCAGTCTCTGAATCATGAGGCTGACGCAACATTTAGCTGATGTATTTTTGGAGTAAGGAAGTTAGAAGATGGTCTTTCTTTGGTAAAACGGATTCTATTTTCCACCATGATGTCAACATGTGTGGGGACATGCAGTGAGGCACAGCAGTGTCTTCACTAACGATGAATGCACACAGCTCCCCTTTGTGGAGAATTAGAGATAGAATGAGTTAGAAATCAGTTGAGGATCAAGACTCAGATATTTAAAAAATGTCAAGTTGGTATTATTAGAAATCACTTTGATGTTGAAAATTAGTATTGGTAATTGGCAAGTTGACACAGGCAAAAATAGAATAATTTGTGTGCAAAGATTATTAATTAGTGTTCTTAACACTAATTAACAGAGCTTTAAATAATATTGTCAAGTGATACAAGGTTTAAACTAATATTTACATCAATGATATTTTAGGAATTTTCATAGAAATCTTTAAATATAAACACTTCCTCTTAGTTTTTGTCATCTCTTCTGCAAAACCTCAGTATAGTCTATTTATTCTTTCTCTGTTCTTTGGTCAAAGTTGGTAATTGTACACACAGTGATTAAATACAGAGTTGGAAAAAGTGCTAAAGAGATCAGAATACAACTGTATTTTTCCTGATGTTGAGTGGTTTGTGTGTTTTTACCTGCAGGTGGGTCAAAAATCTACAGGTTGGTGGGAGTCAGCTTTGGCCTGCTGTGCATCCTACAGGCCGCTCTCAATGTTTCGTTTCGACTACTAGCTGGTGAGTATCAGCCCCCACCTTCCACATGTCACCACAAAAAGAAAAACACCAGTTGGAAAACATTACAGATTTCAGGAAGTGAATCTTCAGTCCGGCAAATGAAAACCCATTTGAAAAACAGGAGAAAATGTAAACATACTGTATATATTTCTATCATGTTGTGGGTGGCAAGGTAGACACAATAATAAGACTTCCACCAGAAAATGACAACAAACACCATTTTCAGTAATAAATTCTTACAGATATGTGTCAATTGTAATATTTTACCATAGACTGTGTATAACAAGTGGACATCCATTGGAGTTTGACATTTTGGCCAATGCTATGTTGGTTTTTCTAGAAACACTAGTGACACACAAGGGTGGAGCTAAGTACAGTTGGTCTGGAGGAGCTGCAGCATTTATTTCTGCACAAACGTCCACTGTACATTTACTACATATTCTCAGAGCTAAACTAACTCTTCTGCAGTTTGTAGTGTGCGCACATGCACGTAAGAGCGGAGCGAAAGAGCAAGCGAGAACGAGCGCGGTGTGTGAGTGAAGGCAGGCAGGCAGCGGAGCAGAGCACAGGAGAGACTCCGGCCCTGGAGACCAAAGCTACGGTCTCCCCTGCTTCCTCCGACTGCGGCCAACACTGTTTTGCAAGACGGGCTTCACTAGATATGACTTTGCGGTTTTGGTGCTTCTGTGTAGTTTGTGTTGGAGTCTGAACAGCGTAGCCACACGCGAGCGCGCATGGGACACCGACCCGGATTGATTTATACGTGTAAGAAGTTACAAACAGTCCCTTTTAAGTGAGAAACATCAGGGATCACAAACTTCTCATCTGTTTCCCTTTCTAGTTGGGTGTTCTAACAACGTCACAATTGCCAATTCCACCATGATGTCAGCTGGTGACATAGGAGTCCTGATTTTAGAGAGAAACCAACTGGTTCGAGAGAGAGACCAACTGGCAAAGGATAAGAAAAAGCTTCAGGCCAGTAACAGCCGCCTGATCGAAGACAAGAAGATGTTAAACAAGAAGGTCATGAAACAACAAAATCAGATAAATGAACTGGAAATGCGTGAGTTTCTTTTTTGTAACCTGTATTATTTCATATATTTTTAGGGGAGGCAATGTCATTCAGTCGGTCTACCACTTCGGTCCAGACTGAAATATTATATGTTATATACTGAATGGATTGCCATGACATTTTTGTCAGATATTCATGGTCCACAGGGGATGAATCCCTCTGACTTTGGTGGTCCACTGACTTTTCCTGTAGTGCCACCGACTGGTCAAAGTTTGGATTGGCACAAAATGTAGATAAAGACTGACTCTGGTGATCCTCTGACTTTTCATTTACTGCCATCATCAGGTCTTGTCTTCTCTCCTGTCTTCTCCTCTCCTCTGCTTTCCTCCCCTGTGCTGCCTCCTCTTATGTCCTGTATTGTCCTGTTTTACTTTGACCACATCTCCTTGCTCATAATGTTATACCCTGTCTTGTCCTCTGTCTGGTTTTGTCCTCTCCTGTCCTGTTTTGCAATGTCTTATGTCCTTGTTTTCTGTCCCGTCTTGTCCTTTCTCCTGTGCATGTACCTGAGCAGAACAAAATCCCTCAAGGTGTCCCGTAGGATGGTGGACATTCATGTCCACCTGCTACCAGATTTCCTCTATGCCAAACACCTGGGAGAATGCCAAACAAGACTGTGCAAATAAAGAATCTCATTTGGTGATTTTTAATGATGAAATTGAAGAGGTATTTATGATTTTTCTCATATAAACTTAATATACTGATATTACATTGTAGCCAGTTCATTTACGGTTGACCTCACTAACTAATGAATAAAGTACACTTCCTTCCCACAGAGAATTGTCCTTAGTTTAGGAGGTACTGTCAAAATGTGGATGGGCTTGCATGGTTACAGATACAGGTCGACCTACTTGTGGGATTGGACATTGGTGGATGGAAGCACACTGGTTTATACGTAAGTCTTTTTGAATGTTTATGAATAAAATGATGTTCCTGATTAATAGCAAATGTACTGTTTCAACACATTGACATTACCATATTACATTGTGAAGTATGTCCTAATTACACACTGACATTTAGTCACTGCAATTATATTGAAACAACAGTAACTTAATCTAAAAATTTTCAACAAAAATTATGGGAAAAAAATTAAGGTCACCAGTCTATCACAGTGCTAACACATATGTACAGTACATATACAAACAAACACAGTCAATCCACAACTGTCTTGCACTGTTCCACCCTCACGAAATCCACCTAAACACCAATGTTTGTGTTTTTTTCTAGTAACTGGAATCTTCTGTACTCAGATATTGAGGGATTTTCCGGTTGTGCATATGTTAAGCAAGACAACCTCGACTTGTCGTCCTTGGAGACCTGGTTTGTTGGCACCTGTCGAGAACGATACTATTGGATATGTGAAAAGGAGCTGAACACCAGCTCTATCAGACCTAAATAAGACCCACACAACAAACACATCTGTAATCTCTCTCTCCCTCTCTTTCTCTCTCTCTCTCTCTCTCTCTCTCTCTCTCTCTCTCTATCCACCCGCTCTGAATGTTATCAGCCGATTAAATGTCTGTTATCAGTTGTCATCGTGAGCTTAGATTTAAAGTGGTATGGTCCCACTATACCCCCAAATTGGCTCAGTAAACTGTTATCATCTATTGGTATAGCCCGGTCGCACTAAATGGCGTATGAATGACACTAAGTCGCCGTTCTTGCTTTTGTCGTGTCATTTGTAAGCCATGTAGTCTGTACTGACTGCAATGTAAACACATCCATGTATGCTACGCTCAGAGTTAGTGAAGTAAAAATAAAAAGTGAGAAGACTGCTTACGGTGGGTGGGGAAGCGGACTGGTCAAACAAACACAGGAATTTCAACCAGGAGACCGGTGTTTGTGTCCCAAACTGTTGTTGAGTTTATGTTAGTGACATTTGTGACGTTATTCTGTTATATTGTTTCCATACGTATTTTACTATTACTTTATTTTAAGCCCAACCATGATATATTTCCTAAACCTAATTGGTTTTGTTGCCTAAACCTAACTGCATCCATTACCGCAGTTTTGTGGTCTGGCGTAAAAATGACACATAAAAAGAGGCGCATAAATGCCATGCAAAAAGGCTATAATGTGTTAACTGATAACATTCAAAACACACAGACACACATATATACAGTATATATACCTATTATTCATTGTAATTGTTGATTTTAACGCACCCCTTCTGGACATAATTTTATGATTACTGTGTGTTTTTTACTGTTAAATCATCTGAATCTTTTTTCTCTACATATTGCTAATTCAATCATGTGTTAATATAAGATTTTGAAGATAACCGACGCAAGGATGTTGACGCCAAAATCAGGATGCCAGATAACAACCTTGTTAAACCTTGTGTGACCTTGTAAAAGTGTGTGTAATGAGTGTGTAGGGAAATGAAAGAGCTTGTAGAAAATATGGAGGAGGCCGAGCGGACACAGATGGATGACAAATTGGAAAGTACCTGAATGAAAATAGCAGGATTGATTAATAATTTGGCAAAACATTGGTTTGCGACGTGGGATGTCCTGGGGGCGTGACCTAAACCAATGGAATTTACAAGAAATGGGGATGATGTTTGACTGTGACATAGTTGATAAGGCCATCTGTAGCTCCACCCGGTCAGCCATAATGGAGGATGTCCATATAGGGACAGTAAAATAGGACAAAAGAACCCTAGATTTTAGAGAAGGAGTTGCCATTGATTGCTGGGGGACAATACTCCGATGAGTCCACATGTTTTTTTCTTGTAATCTGTTCTATGTATTCTATTTCTATGACCGTGCTTGAGCTGTTCTAATTATTTGAAACATTTGCTTACTTTCTGTGTTAATAAAGAATAAGAAAATGTGAGCTTCAGAAGACCATTTCTTTGTGCAAACCAGTTAACCTTCAGTTACAAACAAAATATTGCCACTAATGTGTTTATGTTACAACAGTTTAGATGTTTTCCATTCATGAAACTGATTAATCTCCAAAATGCTATTTATGAGGAAGTAAAATGGAATGAAACCCTTCAAATGTAGAGGAAATAATGAGTTGTACCAACCGCTGGTGACCACTAGAGGATGTTATTTTAATATTTATAGCCATGTTTTGTTCTATTCCCTTTATGTTATTGAAATGTATCATCATGATAGTGAAGACAGGAATCAAACTCTGTTGAAATGCTTTGCAGTGCTTTAGGCAAAAATCGATATTCAGTTTACTCTCTACATTTCTTGTATTTTAAGTATTTTCCTCAAGAGTTCACTTATGTGGCAATAAAGTTGGCTTTGACCTTGAAATAGTATGTTGATGTCAGGTGAACTGCAGTTTTCACATCTTTAACTTAAAGGTGCACTATACAATATCTAGAGCATTAATATAACATCAAACAACTATTTGCTATGTAAAAATATAGAGTAATGTCTACCTGAGCAGAGAATGAAGTCTCTCTCCATCTGTGTGTGTTGTCTTATTAATACATCTTCTTCCTCCGTGCCAAAGAGCTTAAAACATATCAAACAAATGTAGTCCTGATAAACTGTCTGACGTCGTACTTAATTAGTAAAATAAAAATTACAAATGAGCAAACAAGCACACAAAGTAGCCATTATAATTTTTTACTAATTTTTATTAACGAGATTGGTTGACTCTTGATGTACTTAGTTCAACAGTGTCTGGATTAATCCTAGCCTATCATTAAACTAATTGGTTTCTCTCATCGGGACAAACTAATATATAATGATACTTGCCACCTTGATCTTCTGCCAAACAATAACCAAGTGAATATTTATTTTTTGAAAATGGCAGATTATGAATACCTCACCTAACAACTGATTACACAGCTGATTACACTGAAGGTTGATCTCATCATGTCATCAGTTTTGGTTTGAAATTCTATACTTGATTGATTTCTCCACTATCGCGCCATAAATATCATAACCCATGATGCACCACAGATGTAATTCATTCTACTACATGGTACTGTGGTTTTGGTGGCAGGTACCTCAAAAGTTGATGGCCTGAAATAATAATGATATAGACACTGCTTTCTCATTTAGTATCTGTTTATATCCACCTTAAAATCCTGTCTCTTTTATACCCTTGTCTTAAACTTTCCTGTCATATTGCCAGGGTGCTATGACTGACTTCCTTAATTTTCCAAACCAGTAAAGCAGAGCTAGATCTAATGCTGCTCTCAGTATGCTACAAGTTGCTTTGGACAGATTGCTCCTGAAGCTAAATGACTCAGATGTATGATGTGTATGTATTTGCTGCATCCTGAGTGGCTGTTCGTGAGCTGTGCCTTAAAATGAACTGCACGTCCCAGTTCCTCATCCTGCTGTCAGGAAGCGGAGAGGAAGTCAAAGAGATGGGGACAGAGAGGTAAGGTGCCCAGCCTCGCATCAAGGTCTCCCTCATGAGCATCTGCCTCCATGCTGTTATGTAACATCCTGAGCAGCTCACACCCTCATTAATGTACAATCTATGGTACACACTGCACCCCATCTCATCTCCCACCAACACTCAAAGTTGTTTTTTATTAGCCCTGACCATGGTGTTTCTCTGTGTAAAGTGTAAAAATAACAAAAGACGTGAAGGGAGGAGGTCAGAAAGGATGGGTGGGTCAAGAAAACACCTGACCTTTACTCAGGAAACCACAGTTCGTAACCAGAAGTGAACATTGATTTATTTGTCATGTAACTTCTGTACTTAAGTAAAGTTGCTTCCGTAGTTATTTTAACCCAGTCCACAATCTTTTCCTAAACCTAACTAAGTAGTTCTGTTGCCTAAACCTAACCAATTTATTTCCTGTGAAGAGAGAAGTTTATTTTGAAAGAATAACTTTTCGTAAGATATGATACAAACAGTTGTATGAGGATATGTTTTAATGGAGCTCTATGGCACAGAGGAAGAAGATGTATCAGGTATACAGGTACACAATGCATAATGAATGTAAAATAGAGAATACTTATTGGTAGCATCAAATCATGGTTTGTTTTGGTCTCTTCATGTGATTTGTTGACAAGAAGAAATATGTGGATTATCACCAGAGGGTTCATCCCATAGAAATAGAATTGGAGTAAAACAGACGTTCCCATTCAATTCGACGTAGCAGCATTTTTATGTGTACCATTGCCGTTACAACCGTTGTAGCCGTTCTCTTCAGACATCCATGGTTGTAGCAGGTTAACTTCCGTATAAACCGAGAAATCTTGCTCGAATATGACGGATTGCTAATTTCCCCACTGTGGGACTAATAAAGGAATATCTTATCTTATCTCTTATGTAAGATGTTCAGATAGCCATCACTCAGTTCATAATTTTAACTGAATATGATGAATTTATCCCCAGAGTCTGAGAGAAATATTCAATATTTGTCTTTTTAACTGGACTATTCCCTCGCTGTCTAACCATAAAAATGAATTAATTAAGAACTGAAAGAAAGCACTGACTGTCTAGGAAGCTTCTGTGTAACACCAGATGCTTGGGGTTAAATTGTCTGTGTCTTTCCTCCTCTACTATTAAATTTGGCACCTTTCCCTCTCAACTATCCAGGCATTTAGCTGACACTCTTATCCTGAGCCACTTACAACGGGTGCCTCAGGAGAGTAGGCTTAAATACATTTAAACAGACACAATCTGCTCCTGCTCCTCTGCTGCTGTGAATACAACCACTGTCTGGCTGGTGGTACGTTCAACACTCAACACATTGTTAGCAGTCCACATTGAGTTACATTCGCTCTTTAGCCATTTAGCTGACACGCTTATCCAGAAATACTCACAATGAGGGCAGGAGTAAGCTTCATTTCTTAGATCACTAACATTACAAGGCAGACATCAGTTTGAGGAGGCAAATCAAATGAGGAGACAGTGGAGGGAGTGCCGGGTACACAGGCAGCGTTTTCTCAGAATTAGAAAGTGTGTCTTTTATCGGGATGAAACCTCCATGTTTTCAGTCGATATCAGGAATCAGCTGACAACGTCTGGTCCTGGCAAGTCCACATGAGGGCTGGAATATTTCAAATATTTGACAAATTGCATCTTTGCATCTTATGCTGTGATATAAATGATATATTTTGTGGAGTTGTTATCTATTGCCAGTCATTTTTTGTCTAATTTCAGTCTCAATCACTTTATAATAAGATCGTAACATGAATTAATGAATCAATTGATAATGAATAACTTAAATAAGGTATTAACTATAGCCTGCAAAGAAACTAAAGATGTTTAAAAATGTATGGGGTAGAAGTATAATATAGCATCAAATGGAAATACTCAAGTAAAGAACATGTACCTCAAAATTGTACTTAAATTTAGTTACTTTCCATGACTGCTGACGTAGCAGCTCTGAGCTTTAGACTCTGTGAAGAGGACCTGCTCCCGATGTAGATACGAAGGGCTCATTCTAAACTAACAAAAACACAATGATTCTTAGTTTCAGGTGATTATACACTATGAAAACATAGTTATGGATATTATAATCCATTTCTGCCAATAGATCCCCCAAAATGTTACACATTGTTCCTTCAAAGACATAATCACTTAACACTTGTGTTCTTCCCCCATTCACTTCAATTGAAACCAGCATAACTGACGAATTCAAGCATGCAATTTGTGTTTCAATGAAACACATTCTCATCACTATTGTGTTTTTATCAGTCCTTTATACTTCTTATTTGTGTACTTAAAAATGAGGGTGTATGCAAATCTTCATTACATTCCCAGTAGCTTGCTCCAAAACTATTTTCCATACATCAACGTCAATTAACTTTCTGAAGACAGATCGTCCTGTCTGGAGGTAGCAATATATCATGATGACAGTAAACTAATGGACACATGGTCACGTGGTCAGCGAGCCAGGGTTGTGACCGAGGTTTAGGAGCAGTGAGAGGACACTGCAGCATGTTTCTTCCTCTTTTTAAAGGGTTTGACATATCCTGTTATTCAGACAAATCACCAGCAGCCCGAAAATACTCAGAACATGCTGACGTGACTCTGGATATCCTTCAGGCCCTGCATGGCGTTGATTGTCTTTTTCAGCAGACATATTGTTTTGCAGCCCTGCAGGGAGAAGTCTCAGACAAGTGTCAGCATATCTGCACCGCTGAATGACTGATTGTATATGTATGTAAACATAAAATACCATTAAATAGATATTGTTCAAGTACATCTTCAAGGAATTAGAATGTAATCAAGAAAAATGTTTGGCTGGAAATCTTTTAGTTGATGGGTTTTAACTCATTGAAGCACACAGTTCCCACACAAAGTGGTTTTGGGGGTTATGACCTGCTTTTTTCAGTTTCAGCACTCTTTCCCTTGTTAGCAGAGTGCCTGAAATCCCAGCATGCAATACTGAAAGAGCAGGTTTGAATCGCTCAAATGAGAGTGTTGAATCTCTGGTGAAGGTGTGTTCTGAAAATCTAAATTTAAAGCTTTCTAACAATGGAAACATTATGAGTACAGCGGGTCTTCTTTCCACGGAGTCCGCCATGTTGCACCGCCATGTTTCTACAGTAGCCCAGAACGGACAAACCAAACACTGTTAACTTTTCCTGCTTGGGCCGGAGTCAATAACATTACTTGCTTCCATCGCTGCCACTCTCTCTCTCTCTTGCTTCACCACTCACTTCCCAATAACTGACTCTAGAGAGCGCTATTCCCTTGTTCACATCGGCCATCGTAGCTCTAATATTGCCTCTTGGTCAATGCCCCTCGGCATTCGAAACCGACGCACGGAGGCAGTTCGTCACAGTTTGTGATTAACCGGGCTTTCAACTAACTCCAATGTAAACCCACCCGACGCGTTATTCTACGGTCGGAGCATGTGACGTAGTATTAATAGCGTGAGAGTCCGCTCACATTGGGTGGAAGTGGTGGCGGATGGGTCAAACAAACACAAGACTTTCAACCAGGAGACCGGTGTTCATGTCCCGTGTGAAACTAAAAGTTGACTTATTTTGTCACGTCTGCCTTTAGTCATGTGACTTGCTGTTTAGTGTCGTCAGCCCCGTGAGTCCCGTTAGTCAGTAGAGTTAACGTCAACCACGACCGTTTCCTAACCCTAACTAAGTGGTTGTGTTGCTTAAACCTAACTTACTGTGAAAACTGAAGTTTATTTTGAAAGGACGCTATGCATGTAACAAGCGTATATTGACACGCCATCCCTGGTCCGTCTAAAAGTAATGCAAGAGGGATACCATGTGTGTTGGTTTCCGATGCCGAGGGGCACTGAACTAACAGCGGTACTTGACGAGTTTGGAGTGAGAATGTGTTGTTTATCTTATTCTGTACATTTTTTTCAGTATTATTGTTTGATTTGCTCTTTATATTTTGTTTTATTTTGTGTGTTTATATGTCTATATTTTACATTTTTATGTTCTATGTGCTTTTGTTTGTTTCTTTTTTGGTTAATTTATGAAAAAATATGTTATGTGTTGTTGTTATATGACAGAATAAACCAAAGTGCCTTTCAGTGTCATTAGTTCACACTCTTTATTATGAAAGATGGGGGCAGCTTGGGTTATGAAAAGCACCAATTGAATTGAGGCAGCTTTTCTGATAATGAGGAATGTGTTTATTTCATTCCTCACTGAAATATGCGTCTCCATCTTTATCTTGATATGATCTTTGGATCTTAAGCAGTAGAAAAGTCACTTGAGCGTTTTTCTTTCCGTCATCGGCTGACTGTCTCTTCCTCCATTAGTGCCTCGGCATCTAAATGCTGCATGTCTGAGCCGCTCCATCAGCCTCCTTCCTTGAGGTAAGCAGGCACATTGTGATGGTTATGCAACCTGTGTGATGCCACCTCAGGCCTCTGTCTCTTCAATCTGTGTGCTTTCAGTACTTTCTCCTCCGGTGAGCGGGACGAATGAAAACAAAAGATGTGATGGGTGATTCCCGTATGCAGATAGAAATGTGCAGAAACCCTGCATCCTTCTACATATCTGAAGTATTTTGAGAGTGATATGAATGTTTTGTGTTCACAGCTGATGAAAGGCCGCCCTGAGGGCTCCAGTATATTTAGGTTGAAGATAAATTTGGTGTTCTCTGTGGTTGTTGAATATGGTGCGGGATGCAAATTCCAGCATACTTGCTATCAACATCGGAGGTGTAATATCTCGTCATGCAGAGTTTTAATTTGATATGCCAAGATTTTAATGCATCCTATAAGTTAAATCCACAGACCGCACCTATGAAGTTTTCATCAGAACTGCCAACTAAAAATAACAGTCTCACAATAGCATGATTTTAGCTCAGATGTGGTTGCTTTTTGTAGACAAAAAATTATGAATATGTTGGCAGTTTTATAAAAACAAGACAGGGAGGGTTTTTTTTAACGAGCCTATTAGCTGCCTGAGGAAAACACCAGGGTTCACTGGGTGCCTTCAGTTCAGAGAAAGAGACAACTCTTACATCTCGAAGAAGTTTGAGGTCAACAGACACGCTTTTGTTGAGCTACAAATTATGGGGAACTGTGTTAACAACATTTACTGCTGCTTAAATTAGGACAATAACAGAGTCAAGAAAGAAAAGTATTGATATTAATCTAACTTTGACAGAAATTAATCCATTTGTAACATCAGACATGACATTAATTTAAAGTATTTACTACTTTAAAGCATAGATGTGATGCTCCATATCTAACCTAAAAGCCTATAATTAAATCGTTATCCATAATTAGATTACATGGTGTTTCTCAGTCTGATTTCTAATGTAATGAAATTATCTTTACATGCTTGTTAAAGACTGCTTCTAGGAAAAGTTCTCGCAGTATTTCCTGCATTATAACAATACATCTATTTGTGAATCAGAGAAAAGAATATATTTCCCAGAACAGTAATTGTTGGGGAATTTATCTCTCTTGCACATGTGCAGACATGTTTGTCACAGAGCATGTTGACACACTTACACAAGACAACATGACACACATGCAATCTTCTATCATGGTATATGGCATTTTAGAGAGATAGCATTATATATCCGAATTTATAAAATGGGAAATTTAGTCGAGATAAATCAACTTGCAAATGCTCTCTCTCTCTCTCTCTCTCTCTCTCTCTCTCTCTCTCTCTCTCTCTCTCTCTATTTTCACCAATATCCGGCACTAATTACCCCTCATACTCTCTCCAGCCAATCAGAAGGGGGCGTTCCCGGTCTGAAGCAGAGTCCGGACATTTGAGCTCCGTGCTGCTGCTCAGAGTGGAGGGAGAGCTGAGCGGAGAGACACGCTGGTGCTGCTGCTGCTGCTGCTGCTGCTGCTGCTACCACCGGGGCCCACGGTGGATACAAAACCGAGATGTTCCTCTTCGAAAAAAACACTTCTTTTGAAATAAATCATTTTAATCTGTTGTCATAACGTAAAGCTCGTGAATCCGACGTGTTGTCGACCGGCTGAGACAGACAGAGACTGTGAGTCCTCGTATAGTAGCGTCTCTTTGTTCGGTTTGTTCCCTCTATCCTTCACCTCAGCATGGATCAATTAGAGAAGGAGCTCAGGACGGACGACGAGGCTGAATATGAAGAGGAAGAAGTGGACCCCAGGATCCAGGTAACTACTATTAACATGCATAGTATTGATTGATTGGTGGTTCATTGTAGTCCAGACAACAACGCCTGTCTGTCTGCACAGCTATAGCTAACTGCACAGAGAACAAAGTCCTAGCAAGATGCAAAAATAAAATATTTAAATATACTATAACTTGACCTGCTCAAGTCTACATGTTAAATCTAAAAAAACAATCCTGCACTTGTGACAGTGTTGCTGTTGGTACAGGTGGTGTGAAGATTCAGGTTAATCTGATGCAGATGTGTTATTAGAAAGCCAGTCCACTCCATGCTGATGATGTACATTAATTCATTCAAAAAGTGGGTCAATTGTGCATTTAACAGAGAAACAAGCCAGTAATATAACTAAAAAATATGTTTTGTTAAACATAAACACAATATTAAAGATTAGTCGAAAATACATGTTCATGCAGACCTTTTCAAAGTAAAGTATATAGAATAAAGAGGTAAAATAAGTGATAAAAATGTATGAATCTCAAATATATGCAGTATGACAAATGCAAAATAACTCATATAAAGAACCAGGGACAATGGAAGTTAGTATAGACTGTAAAAAGATTTGAAAAATACATTTTATGTCAAT
>CAKAOH010036276.1:0-21028 GCA_916701665.1 Sebastiscus tertius | reverse complement strand
GACCTCCAGATATGTGAATGTAAATGGGTTCTCTGGGTACCCACGAGTCTCCCCTTTACAGACATGCCCACTTTATGATAATCTCATGCAGTTTGGGGCAAGTCATAGTCAAGTCAGCACACTGACACACTGACAGCTGTTGTTGCCTGTTGGGCTGCAGTTTGCCATGTTATGAGTGGAGCATATTGTTTTATGCTAAATGCAGTACCTGTGAGGGTTTCTGGACAATATCTGTCATTGTTTTGTGTTGTTAATTGATTTCCAATAATAAATATATACATACATTTGCATAAAGCAGCATATTTGCCCACTCCCATGTTGATAAGAGGATTAAATACTTAACAAATCTCCCTTTAAGGTACATTTTGAACAGATAAAGAAATGTGTCATTAATTTGCAATTAATCTTGCGATTAATCACGATTAAATATTTTAATCGAACGACAGCCCTAAAACGAACGTAAACACGTAAACTCACATACTGAGCATCTTTACTCTACGTATCCTCACTGAGGTCGTGGAAATGACAGCAGCCTTGTTTGTGTTCTGATACAACACTGCTGTGCCTCTCAGTGTGTCCTACTGAGACTAGCGTCTAACAGAAATGCAACATCGGGACATGAAAGAGCTGGTGTGAACACAGAGAGCCAGTGTTAGAAGGTGGGGCTAACTGCAGAGAGCAGTGCAGGATAGTGCAGCCTGGGGGGCTTTGGGACGAAGCCAACAACAGTGAAGGACACTGGCAGGTCACACTGAGCCATATGTCCCACAAGACAGCCGAGTGCCACTCACTCTAAAGGGGCTGTGTTAAGATGAAAACCCACCGGAGTGTGTGTGTGTGTGTGTGTGTGTGTGTGTGTGTGTGTGTGTGTGTGTGTGTGTGTGTGTGTGTGTTTTTGTGTGAGTGGGTGCCTGCGTCTTACTACTTTTTCGTATGTGCAGACGTGTGTCCACCAAAGCGAAAGGGGACATGAAAATTTAATGCAGACACTGCTCCACTTCAAGCTGCTAATATTCTGCGCTGCCACGCCACAGCTATATCACTTCGGACACATAAACACGTAATCTAGTTAGACCGGCAAAGCAGAAGATGCTTCACATCACAGCATCAGGATCCTGTTTATATCAGTCTCTATATCCAACTTAATCAGGGACAAGCACCATAAATCAACCGCCTCTATGATTACTCTCCACTTTGCTGCTTGTGCAACCAAAGTGCACAGAACGACGTTGCGATGCAGCGCTTTCTTGGAACGAGCATATTGCTTGTCGTGATGAGATTACAGTACAAACTGCTTGATGAAAAATATATTAAGCAGCATCCATTCTTTATGAGTCCAGTATGAGAATGCACAGAGCATGTATGGTAATTTACTGACTCTTCCTTTTGTTGGGGCGATTACACAATGAAAGGTTTTGCCATTTATCAAGTTTTTTTATCCGTCTGTTCTCCACTTTGATCCTGAATAAAATATCTACTACTAGATGGATTACCATAAAGTCTTGTCTCAAACATTCAATGTATCCAGAAGAAGTATTAACCCTTCCTAAGTCCCGCCCCTCTGGAGCTCTGTGCTCCAATAACAGGTGAACAAGCTTGGAACCTGGCAGAACCTCGGTCAACTTTCCCTTTTCCTGTTGGGGTTATACTTAAATATGCTATGTCTGTTCAAAAGTAAAAGAACTATGTAAGTCACAGTGCATGGGTGTCACAACCTTCACGGACACATTACATTGTATTTAGTCACAGAACTTTCATTTTGTGTTGATTTTGGCGGTCCCTGTGGACAAAAGCGGTAGTGTTTCCAGAGTCCCTTTAGAAAACCTCTTATTTTACTGCAGCAGGGTCTGACAGTCTGCTCGACACCTCCCTTCCCAGCATTATGGCTTGGGCCTCCAGCAGCATGGGGGTCGGTGTTGGCTCCCAGCGGGAACCGGGGGAGCAGTGAGGCAAAGCTGTGCTCTTGGCCGACAGAGGAGCTGCTGCAGCCGGACACGGAGCTCTCCACCTCCCACCGAAGCTCCAACTGCAGGTCGCTGCTGCTGGCGTTCTGAGTTTCTGGTGAACCTGCATAATTTCATCTGACCTTTGTTTATTTTATCTCTGCTTCGCGCCCCCTGAAATATGTTGAAGTATGTTTCTTTTTGTCAAGCTTGTCCGACCTAGCAACAGTAACTAAGGTGGGGCAGGACTTAGGATCAGTCAGTTGAAATTACTTTGCAGAACTTCTAACTTTCCATGTTGCGCCACCGGCATGTCGAAATTCTCAACCAGTCTATGGAGAAACTGGTTATGGATAAAACTGCAGGATTGTCTGTTTTAGCTAATCCAAATGAAATAGCTGACAAATAAAGGTTGAATGCAAAATAAATTTTACATTGACATACATGCCATACAGCAGTTCTGTCCATTAATTTTCAATATTGCTTACAATGGCTTAAAACACCCAGAGATATACAAGTGATAGCCACCATGGTATACACGGTATAGCAAATTTACATGGTCTCGCAGTATTTATATCACCATATTGCCTAACACTTGTGAGAATATCCCTCATACCAGAGTGACATTATTAGACCAGGAAAATAAACTGAAAAGACACCCATCTAAAGTCAAGCCTTCTTACTGCATCCTGCTTCCATTTAAACCCAAGTCTTGTCAGTGCACACGACTTTTCTCTAACCCTCTTTTAATTCTCTCTGCCAGATTAATGTGTGAAACAGCAG
The DNA here is from genome assembly GCA_916701665.1 of Sebastiscus tertius. Taxonomy (NCBI): domain Eukaryota; kingdom Metazoa; phylum Chordata; class Actinopteri; order Perciformes; family Sebastidae; genus Sebastiscus; species Sebastiscus tertius. The sequence continues at coordinate 18,302 of CAKAOH010036276.1, read as the reverse complement.
CGGAGAGTGGCCGAGCACTCTGTTCGACTAATTGAATATGCTTTAGTGCCAATGAGTAACAGTAAACCTGAATTAACCTCACAATCAACCGGCTCTTCATTGATCGTGAATGCAAATAAAGCCCCAGTTGCATACTGTAGCTTTATTGCGACCATGTTGCTTTATAGTGTTTCTAAATATACGTAATAAGCAAAGTGGTTTCATAATGCCTGACTGAGCACTGTGCCAGCTCGGGCTCAAGGGCTCTTCTTATTTCTCAATCTTGTGCCTCCTTGTCTCGAGGAGCAAGGAGCGAGGAGCGAGGAACGAGCATGTATCCTTTGCGGAAGTCTTTTCGGCACCCGTGACCCGTGTAAAAGAGGCGTGACACAGCTGGAATATACAAACCAAATATATACCAATCAACTGCTATAATCGTAACATGATGTTTACAAGTGCAAACAGCTGCTAACGTCAAATTATTATATTAACAAGAGCATTCTCTTGCATTCAGCACTAATGTGCTGTACTTCATGTTGTCATATAGGAGTCAATTGCCCATTAGGTAGTGTGCAAATGTCATTCCAAAAGACAGAAAGAGAGAGAAAAAAAAATACTTTGTACAGAAAGATACCAAACTAATGGACAGCTGATGCAGCTGTGCCACGTGTCACATTTAATTGACGTCTCCGAGGCAAGGATGTATCATTTTGTTGTTGTTGCCTCGACTCCTCTCTCCTCGAGTCCCTTCCTCGCCTCGTCTGCTCGCATCTCCCGTGGGCGGGACAAAGAGCGAGGATATGAGGCGAGGAAAAGACAACGGGAAAGGCCCTGTGAAAAAGAAATTTGGAAGAGGAGAACAGAGGAGTAGCAAACTCACACCGCGGGTAATCACACTGAACGGAATGGTTTTGCGGTTATTGAAGGGATAGTAGTGATTTACCGCAGGGTCAAAGTGATGCTTCTCTCTAGGAAAGAGAGATGACTGGCTGCTCTGTGTACTCAAACCGTAGATCAAAAATGTGTCCGGTGTTCTTGGAAAACGGGGAAAAAACGACATGAACAGCAAGGCAATCCAGGCACTGAAATATTAGAACAAGTAACAATCAGGAAGGAAATATTAAAAAGCCTTTATTGTAGTAGCTAAATCATTAAAAAAGCCAACATATTTCAACCACTGTAGGTCTTTGTCAGGACATTTAACAAACAAAGAAGCAGGTGTGGTCTCACCTATATAGTAAGTCTATACCCTAATTTAGACCAGGATACTTTAAAGGTGCAAAATTTGATATTCCGAGCATTGATATAGCAGCAAACAACTATTTGCTATGTAAAAATGTAGATGAGTAACATCTACCTGAGCAGAGAATGAAGTTGCCCTCCCTGTGTGTGTGTGTGTGTGTGTGTGTGTTGCAATTCGAGCTTCTCTGTGGTTTGTTTGCGTAGATGGGCCGGCTGCACGTGCATGTTAGTGCATGTGAGCATCTGTGTGTGCCCCAAGGGGTAGTTAATCACCGCCGCTCTGCACTGTGCTCATACAGAGGTTACTGCTGATAACGCCTTCCCGACCCACGCTGTCGTCGCAAAAGCGTAGCGCCCCACCCTCTGTTGCCGCTGATTGCACTGTTCGTGCTATTAGCAGGTCGTGTCTAGAAGGGAACCTGGTAAACTCTTGCGCGACTCGCTGCCCGACGACCTATCCTAACCACAACCATTTGAGGTCAATGCCTAACCTTAACAATCTCGCGAGAGTTTCCCCTTCTAGATGCTACCCTGCTAGCCAGCGGCTCAGCCATCGCCATGTTAAGAGCTGTGTGGAGGGAATCACTCAATCATAGCTATGCTGTGAATTTGGAGTTCAGCACTTTTAACGCATCCAGTCGATGGATCCAAAAAGCTTCCCTTTAAGTTTATTCTGTCCCCCCCGACCAAAGGGTTAATGTTCAATGACCCCTATGTGCATTCTAATGCTGTAAATATGCCATTAGAGTCATTTTGTGTCCTTGTTGATTTGAATTGGTTTCACCTGTCATGTTAATATCTGGGTCATGTGATTGCCTCCCCATTGGTTGCTATTACTATAGGAAGATCTGAGGAAGACCTACAGTGGTTAAAACATGTTGGCTTTTTCAATGATCAATGATCTACAATAAAGGTTTTTTAGTATTTGCTACCTAGTTGTTACTTGTTATAATATTTCCGAGTGTCTGGATTGCCTTCCTATTTGTGATGCTTCTCTCTGACCAGATTTTCAGCTGTTGCCATGGAATCCAGAGGAGACAAATGGGCTGCGTTTACTTTTATCTACAGTACGAGTTGTGAGAAGGTTACAAAATGCATGTTTGGTAAGCGGAGGCACAGGTTTGTGTCTTTTCCATACAGATCAACACCTTAAACTCTCTTTTATGCACTGGAATCCAAATAAAACGGTGCAAACATGTATTTTATGAGCTGTATACTAATAGCTAAAATTATATCCAAGTTACATTCTTGACAAGCCATCTAGATGTCAACATTACCCAATTATAAGGAGTTAAATATGGTAATTTCCGTAATCACATCTACTTGAACTGGTACAAGCCCACTCATTCCCACCCCCTACTGCTGCCCTGCCCAGTGCAATTCATCACTGACAACTTGACTCATGAAGTCAGAATACCTTCCTACCCCACCCTGACACATCAGCCCACCAATAAGCATCCCATGTCTGCTTCCAGCGGGGGGAAACACCTGGAGGCTATTTTTACTCTGTGTGTGGCAGGCATTGATTGGTCAGATGTCACGGGGTCTGCAGCTGACATAACACCAGCTCTGGGGTTGCCATGAGTGGGCACAGGGATCTGGCAGGCCTGCACTCAGCACCCACAGAGAGGCAGCATTAGGCTAGCACACTGACTTTTAACCACTTCAGATGGCGCACTTACACCTCATACACAGATTTAACGGAACAATGTAATTTAGAACACAATATACCACAACTAAAATAAACAACTATCGAAAGGCTTGGTACCGTATGGTGCCACCTAGAAGCTGCAATCTCTATAACACCCCCAAACAAACCACATACTGACAATTCTTAAGGCAAGGGAATGCTTGAAAGGAAGCCCTCCGTGATAGAGAAGGGTGAGATGCACCCCGCCAAACACTGCATGAAGTGGGTGAAGTTGTTGGATTATGTCCTGCTCTGGGAGGGGTTTTCTATGCTGTTCGACGATCTGCCGAGCGCTTTCTTTGGAGCATGATGACCCATGTAGAGCCTTACCAGTATTGGGTCTAACAATGTAAAGTTTATCCTGAAAGTAATACTGGAGGAAAAGGACATCAAAATCAAATGCATGAATCTAATCAGCAAATTCCATAGCAATTTACCAATTAGATTTTCATATTCCTTGTGCCTGAGATGGCGCTCCTACTAAAAAATCACTGGGTCAAAATTGACCCAATTCAGGTCCATATTGCAGCAAAGTTAATTAGTTAATTTTGCCTAGTACCCATGGGTAGAAAACTCATTTTCTATATCTCTGTTGGATTATTTACCCAAACTAAAACAATACTAAACTAAAACCAAACTAAAATACTGTATAATCTACTCTGGCTTACGTTTCTCAATTGGTAATAATATGTGTATCCTTTGCCGTTTTGAATGTCATATGCACATTGTTTTGTACAACTAACAAGACATTTGTGATAGTTTTAATGTGAAACTTGAGCTTGTTGTGTCTTAGGCTGGATTCACACCAAATCAGGCGTCGCGGCGGAAATGCCAGTCCTTCAGTTAAGTCATTCATTTGAATGTGAGTTGTGTGTTTAGGCTTTGTTTCCCGCGGGTGATGTCAAAAACCACCCCAGCGGCCTGCGGCGAAAAGTTGAAATCAATCAAAATCAACTTTCGGAGAAACGCTACCCAACGTCACGCTGCGGTGGCCAATGACGTAACTGGCGATCAAACCGGAAGCGAACTTAATGGGAAGAAGAATTTGTTTACGATGTAGCATTGTAGCATTCCACTGTTTACCGAGCAACTGTGAAGATGGAAGAGAGACTGATCACCACCGTGATGACCTTTCCAGAGCTGTACAACCCTGCCATGAGGGAAGATGTTAATCGTCGTGCAGTCACGTGCGTTGTATTGCTCTTCAAGTTGGGATTTCTGGTTAGTATTTCTACATGACATCACACAAATGGGCCATTTAAGTGACTCCCACACCCAACCCTGCACTAATCGCCGCAACGCCTGATTTGGTGCGAATGCAGCTTAACACTGGGTCAACACAACCCATCGGTACTGGGTAAAAATAACCCACTATCTTTAACCCAGTGATTTTCAGTATGCTTCTATAGAAGAAAAGTAAAAAAAAAAAAAAAAAAACTAACATCTTCTGTGGACTATCTATGGATATCTTCAAAAAAATGTGATGAAGATCGGGAAATATAGCTTTCAAGATACCGTAGAATGGACTAATGTGTTGGTCAGGGTTAGATAAGAGGTCAAGGAGTTACTAAATCACAAATCATTCTCTGGGAACCATAAATATCCATACCAAGTGTGGCCGGTATTCGGGAAGATATCTTGCTCCAAATGTTGGGTGGGTAGACAGACCAGATGGACCAGACTCTTAGCAAGGCAAAAAAAAAAGCTGTTACAATGTTGATCCTAATAATGCATCCATTGAGTTCCTCTAGCATTACACTAAATTCTAAAATGATCACCAGATGTTGCAGCTCGACTGACAGGTTGGCTGGCATGTTATGTTTACAGCAGTCACAGCAGATTTTGCTGTAATCTGAAACGGTTAATGGTGTGTTTTAGTATCAGCCAAAGAGTAAAGGCTTCAACAACCCTACCTTATTAAATACAGCATAGAGGAAGCAGAGAAACCAAGAGAAACAGTCCCCTCAATAGACCAGAGTGCAACACACATAACGCTGCACACAGACACTTCGCTGTATCTCCCATGGATGTTTAAAGAGAACTGGATACAGCATTGGCGGCAGGCTCCTGTTCATTCCTATGAGAGTTGCTCAGTGGTGCATGAAGCCAAAATGGCTCGACTGTCGAGTGATAAAGTACCCGGATCATTCGGCGATCTTTTGCATCCATTGGGCCCATAGAGCAGGCGCAGTAGATTTTCCTTTAACTCCTCCTCCCAGCCAGCATTTTACAACTTTTAGGACCTAATGATTTAAATAAGGACTATTCAAGTGTTCATACGTCTCTTTCCCAATCTAAGTCTATGGGAAAGAGTCTTTTTGGGCCCAATGGCATCACATGACGGACATGGAAGTTGTAATTCCACCATTTGGCCACTAGGAAAATTTGCTTCAAAGCCCGGCGCTCTTCCTGGGGGCTTGGCATCTCCCTGTTACTACACCATCACTCTCTTTATCTACTCGTATGACCCACAACTGAATTATTACATTTAGCCTTTTGTGACACATATGTGCCCTACTGATTCAGTTATTGTCTCTTATCTGGGAGTTTGTCAAACAGCAGTCTCTCATTGGTTACACCCAAAGCAGTAAATTACAACACTCGATCGCAAAATAGTTCCATGAATGAATCACAGTGTAAGGATATCTGGAAATGTTGGACATTTCATTTAAGGTTCTGGGCCATGCTTGGGCACTGTTGACACTAGTGGTGCAGCAATCAATGTCATCCAATTTGAACTGTTAATTGCATGCCTGATGGATTTAAGCATCCATGACGACTGTTGTAATGGGCAGGGCTGAAATCGATCCATTTCTGATTAGAATTTTAACAAATCTGAAAATTAAAAATGAACAATGCTTATCAGACAGATAGACAGACGGCAACAACTGCGCCAAATTGTACGTGACCGAAGCCGGTCCTGGCACGCAGAGGAAGGAATAGATGGTGGGATGGTGGCGCTGGACGAGGGAGACGGGGAAGAAGAGGAAGATACGGTGGTACAGGAAGGAAGGGAGTGTCATTGATCTGAAGAGGGAGGGGGGTGTTTTTGTTTCAGCTTGGCAGGTTGAGTTGAGCGATGCTGCAGGCTGGCTTGCCCATATGTCACTACTGCTTCCTCAGGCCCAGTTGTGAGAAGCAGAGGAATATGGTGGGACACTGTGTATGGATGTGTGTGTGTGTATGTGTGTGTGAGAGAGAGAGAAAGACAGAGAAGTGAGGGAGTGTGTACTGTATGTGTGTGAGGCTGCATGAAGTCGAGTGTGTAATGTGCGAAAACTATGCAATCCATTATTTCTTAACGGGGCAGTAATCAAACACTGCTGGCTTTCTAACTCTGGCTCAAACACAAAAACATGAACATGTATTAGGACACACGCACACACACATTCAGGCAATAACAAAAATTTGGCCAAGCACCTGCGCAAATACAGAAATAAATTTCACCTCAGCATGCAAACACACACAATCCCTTGCATCATGATAGGTGGCTGAGCTGGCCAAAAGCACGATTTGTCCTTCAGACAGTCAGTAACATCCTTTCATGGACAGATGTTCCTCCTCCTCCTGACCTCAGGCACTGGCTACAGTGTTCATAAAACACACAGTGATCCTACTCGCTCACATACACTAACACACACACAGTGAACAGGCCAAGAGGGCTGACATTTTGACCATTTTTGGCCTTTCACACACTGAACCGATGGTCATGATTTGCTATTATTTAAAGAATTTTGGGGATCACAACTTTCAATGTACTGTCGAAGGCTTTAGTGCAATAAAATCTTCCTGTATGTTCCTTGTATTTGTCTTTAACTCTGTATATTTATCCAGGAGACGTTGAAGTCAAAAGTTGTTGTGTGAAAAGTTTCATGAGACCAAAATACCATGTCATCTTGAGAAAGATGTTAATAGGAATAAAGAACAGAATATCATTTTTGAACGTGGGTGGGATACTTTGAGTCAGGGTGAAGGTTGGAGTTAAATAAAAAATTAATAAAAAAATAATGTCGATAAAGGTCAACTAAAGGGATTTTTTGTCTGTATAATAGAATAGATAATTGTGTAAGCGAATGTGCCTAAGTGGATATGTATATAAATGCTTATGTAGATATAGACATATGTATATACTGTATGTATATGTATCTATATATGAGGTTGGTTGTATGGAACTCAGATTACACAAACGGTGACCTGAGCGTGCTTTGTTTATGTGGAACAATTCTGCAGGTAATATGCACGTTGAGCAAGATTAAGTGTCACTTGGTTTAAAATGTCAGTTGTTCCCCTTTAATAAAATGTACTTTACATGCATACATTGATATGATTCTGGAGGCTATATAACATGATGGAAAAAAATACTGCAACATGCTCATGTACACACATATTGTGAGGGCGCAGCCGGGAACCACAAGGTGGCAGCGTCATCACGGTAAACGGTAACTACCTGTCAGTGGCGATATGAATGGAGACGACATTTGCAATAAAAAATAACCATGCTGTCACTTTCTGAATCTTTTCTATGTTATCAATAAACACTTGGAACTTGGAACAGAGAAATCCATCAGAGCGGAGTAATCCAGGCATGGCATATTGGTAGCTAGCTAGTTAGATGGTAAAATAACATTATCTTTAGCTATTTCCATAAATACAGTACTAGACTTTTGTTGACCACGTATAGCACGGATGGGAATAGTCCACAATGCCTTACTGGAGTTCTGTTCCTCACTGTGGAAACTACGAGCCAGCTGCTGCCCAAACCCTGTCATGGATTACTCCACTCATGGATAGCATTTGTAAATGTTCCTGTAGCAATGACAGGAAGCACTACCTTGATTGGCTCGTGATGGACGGGAACGCCCACCTTGTCTTCTTCTCTACTTTCTCAATGCACAGCTGCTTCTGGCCGTTATTACCATATTACCATATGTACTTCATCATAAAGACACAAAAAATGGCAGCAGACGACAGTAAACCAAGATGATCTTTTTTTTCATATGTTATGACTCGGTCAATAGTTATCTTATGTCGGCTTTGTGAGGACATGTGGATGTTCATGGTGGCAATTCAAGCACACATATTTGGATATTGTGAATTGCTATATAGCCACCTCTCCTTCGGCAAAAAACTGCAGCCATACCCTGAGATTTGTCTCCGGTATCCGAGGCAGCTCCTTCGTTCTATGTAGCTAAAAATAGAAAATGAATGTTTCGCTACCAGCATCATTACATTACATTATTAGCATCAATAGATGTTGAATTGCTTGTTAAGTTCGAATTGGTACAAGTTACCTATATTAATGTAACACTAAGCAGCTAGTTAGCTATAGTTTGACCCACTTGTTTCATCAGTCATATATAATGGTAAAAGGAGTTAAGAATTTGACAAAATGTGAGTTAAATCGTGCTTAGAACGACTGCATAGCCACTGATTTGACTGACACACACAGGACAATAAAGTCTGGGTTGTAATGTAAACCAATGATCTATGTGGGCGTTCCTGTCAAGCTCTACAGGAACTACACCCACCTCCCCTGCAGCTGCAGTCAGACTCTACTGCGGCCTTGCAATATGCACATGCATGACCAAGTTACAGTTTTTTTTCCATCATGTTATATAGCCTCCAGAATAATGTCAGTGTTTTTAAAATGGAACTAACTGTGCACTGAATGAGACCATCAAATAAATACTGAGAATGTAAATGTTAGCTGAGTTGGTTTATTACATTTTAAGTGCAAAGGAAAAGTTCAAATCACCCATAAGTGTCCACGCACCACAGAGACAGATGTGGCCAAAAACTATCCTTCTTAATAAAACTGATAAATGGCAGAGGATTTCTTTTAAGGTCATCGGGATCTGGCAGCTGCTCCTGGTAAGTTGGCAGGAGACAAATTAGGCCTAGTTTTCCTCTTTGTCTAGGTGCCTCCAAGGTACTGGAGAAAAAACCTCCTGTACACTATCCACAGGGATAGGCAAATTAATCAAAACGCTGAGATAAAAGCCATTTAAACCCTTGTATGTACAAGATGACCTTTTGAAAAATGTTTTATTTCTGAGTGAGTGACAATCTCTATTCCAATGGCCTGTAATAGTTACTCAAACACGGAGGCTTTTTTGTTAACATCACCTCAGGGGTTCAGGTCAGCCATCTTACTAAAACAATCAACCTTTCTCTTCTCTTCTCTTCTGAGAGTCACTGCCCACCTACATTTATTACATAATTAATCCCTCCAACTCCCACACGACAGCCACCTGAATGTGTTCTTCAGGGTCATAAGCAAACACCTCTATGCACCTCTGAGCTACTCTTCATGCACTGTGACAACAGCAGCTACGAGCTAAAGCTGCCGAGGTGCTACGGCTTGTTTGCAGACCGGCTCACGCACTAATGCTTTCAAATTCAGCATCCAAGCTGCAAACGGGACCACTAACATGCACAGGAAGGCTTTTACCAAAGAGGAAAATGTTCTCAACAATCCTATTTATTTTAAATTGCTACAGTACTACATCTACTTCTCAGTGTGTGGATATTCCCCAGCTCTTGCAAACAAGGCTTGTGCCCCCTGTCAGCTTTTCCTTGCGTAACACTGGCACAGTTGGGGTTAGTGCAGCCCGGACACATGACTTGGGGGACAGGGCACTGGTGCGTGGCGGTGGTATATGAAACTCTGTCACCTCAGATTAATGTGAGATGAGAAGAGGAGGAGGAGGAGGAGGAGGAGGAGAGGATGGCAGGCAGCCATCACTGCCAGCCCTCTCGCTCCCCCTACAGGACAGAAAGAGGCAGATCAGCCGGCAGAGAGATTCAGCAGTGAGGGAAATGGGAGTGGATTCTCACAGATCAAGATCTCAGAGATTATTTTAATAAAAATCAAATAAATGGTCCAGAAAATGTATTACTTATTCTCATAATTGATTTTTCCAACCCAGATGTGGAAACCCAGTGGTCCAGTTTGGGAGGAAGTCCATGACCAGACTGCTTCATTAACACATTCCACATTCTTACTGCAAAACATGTTAGATGTCAAAATGATTAAAATATGATCATATTATTGTTATATTATATATCGAAACTATAATCAATTATCAATCTACAGTATGAATCTATTAGTTTAAAATACTCATGAATAGTGTGAATTAGTGGACTGCTGCTCTCAGACCACACTATGTCTGCAACATAGACTGTACAGAAGAAGTGGATGTAGTCACCGTGACGTCACCGACTTGTTTGTGGACGTTTTGAAGCCTCGAGTTCGTCATTTTGGCCATCGCCATCTTGGTTTTTGGCCGTCATTTTTTGAAAGGGTTAAAGTTGTAAAACGAAAACATGGACAACACCCAGACCGGACAACGCCGTGGTAGCGACCTGTCAATCACAAGGTAGCCCCGCCCTAAAGCATCCCCTGTTTTATGGTCTATCTGACTCTAAATGGGACCATAATTTACTAAATGAACATCATGCTGTATTGAAGAAGACTTTAAACTAGCGATTGAGATCATAAACTCATGTTTACAATGTTTACTGAGGTAATACATCAAGTGAGAAGTAGGCTCATTTTCTCAGAGACTTCTATACAAATCAGACTTCTTTTTGCAACCAGAGGAGTCGCCCCCTGCTGGCAGTTAGGAAGTTTAAGATACTTCTGCATTGGCTTCACTCTTCAGACCCGGAGTTGCCCACTGGTCTGCAACTAACAAATATGTTCCTAATCAATTCATCTGTAGTTTTTTTTCTCAATGAATAAAGTAATCGTTTTCTCTATAAAATGTAATAAAATAGTGAATACTATAAATTACTTGTTTCGTCCGACCAACAGCGCAACGCCCAAAGATATAAAACTTTAAGAAGTTTAAAAAATGTATTAGAAACATCCCGTACATACAGGTAGATGTATGAAATTTGACCTCACTATCACATAAGACAAAGAAAAGCAGGAGATGCTCACATCTGGGAATGTTGAATGTAGATATTTGGTCATTTTCGCTTTGATTTATGCAATTGACCAATTACCATTCGTAGTACTAAGGGTGGCCACAAAAGAAAGCTGCACGATATCAACATGTAAAGGTAAATAAAGCAATATCTGACCCTAAATCTATTAGCACAGGTGCCCCCCAAGGGTGTGTGAGCAAAACTCCTTAAAACTTCATTGTAAAGTTTTCCAATGACACCGCCATTCTTGGATTACTACACAGAGATCACATCACTTTTATCTCTCCGAAATCAAACAGTTTATGGACTGGTGTGATGCTCACCACTCACCATTGTAAATGTGAAGAAGACATGATGTTCGATCCAAAGTCAATTGGTAATCCATTACTCATTCACAATGTACCCATAAAACAGGTTTCCTCACATAAATACCTCGGCGTTCACATTGACAGCTCGCTCACATGGAGTGTGCATGTTGAAAACCTTCGCTCTAAGCTACAACAGGGGATGTAGTTTTTTGAGAAGGCTTGGACTATATGGTGTAAACAGTAAATGAATGATTCTGTTTTATCAAACGATTTTAGAGAGTGTAATTAGATATGGCATCCAAGTGTGGTATACGGTAACCTGCCAGCACGGTTAAAGTCCAAGCTCACACGCCTTTACTCAAACAGCTATGAAGATCATAGGGATAACAGAACATCAGAACATCTTCAGCCTTTTGTATGAAACCTCTGAGCTCAGGGAGGCACAGGAGATTCTGAACGATCCAACGGGTCGAGGTGTTGCCTTCAGGTACAGACGGTTCAGAACGCCAATGTGCCGACTAAAACATTACAAAAATTAAATAATTCCGTCGTCCATCAAATTATTAAACAGCAACAAGTAGGTCTAGTATTATATGATGTGATTTTATTGAGAACCAATATATTGTAACTTGATTATTTATTATCTGGTATGATTATACCTGGTTTTAGTATTTAAAACTATTGTCTTTTACAACTACTGTCTCACACTCAGCATGTGAATTTAAGCACGTTCATGCGTGAGTGTATGTATGATCCATGTTTTATGTGTGTATGTACATTGTGATTTTGCTATGTTGTGTGATGCAGTGGCCTGGAGCCCAAGACAAATTCCTCTGTGGGACAATAAAGTATATCTTATCTTATCTTGTCTTATCATCTAATTCATGATCCCTGCATAAACCTTTCTGAAGTCTACGTTGTTTAATTTCTGTTCCGACTGCATCATAGAAGTGTTGATTCAACTTTATGCTAATTTCTGAGGTGTTGGGCTGCATCCATTTGTACCACAAAAATAGTTTTCTTCTAATCCTAATATGTGGCCACACAGACGGAGTAACACTAAGCGACATTTTCTGCTGCTTCAGGCTGCACGCTCGCTTGTTTTCTAAGTGACACATTTCCATTTTTCTTGCTTAGACTGCATTTGAAAGGCTTTTCTGCCAATCACATACAGTACAGAAGCTCAAGAGAGATAGCATAGAAGTCACGTTCACTTCTGAGTGTTGAATGACAAGGAAAGAAACTCCAAAAGAGGGCACTGTAATTATAGGCGGCGTGTTTTGCCTCGTCATTTTTAATTTCACAGGCGTTTTTTAAGCCCTCAAGGGTTTTTTTTGCCCTGGATTCACAGTGTCAAAACGTGCCAGTCAGACAACACAACTTGTCAGCGTATCTATTATCCTTCGCAATTAAAAGGAGCCATGTCAGTGAGGGGTGTAATCCCATTCTCGCCCAATGGAGTGCCTCCACTCCATCACTGGGAAACAGTTCAATGAACCAAACACACCAACGGCTGCACAGGCGCACGATTAACAGAAATTTCCATAGTGACACATTTCAGACACAACAGAGGAGTCTTGTTCCCCGAAGCGACACCTCGGCTCTCCAGGAGGACGCCTCTCCTGCGTCTTCCTGATGGCCATCATTCATAAAACACAACAAACACAACAAAAACAGCCAGTGAATGGAGCTGTGAGGAGCGCAGAGACAGGTGGCCTGTGGGAGAGCCAAAGACTCCTGCCAGTCACCCCAGAGAGAGAGAAAGAGAGAGAGAGAGGGAGGGAAGGAGGGGAGAGAGTGGGCGAGTGGATGAGGTGAAAGGGTGAGGGCAGAGAAGAGGGAGAAACTGTGAAGGAGAGACAGAGGGGAGGGTAAGAAAGACGGAGAGGGAGGAAGGGAGAGGAAGTGTGTAAGCAATGAATGTGGAGACAGAAGGAGGGAGAGAGAGATTGGAGGGGAGAGAGAGGAGATGGAACAGCAGATGGATTAGATAAAAAGAGGAGAGAGATAGGAGGCAACACAGAGAGAGAGAGAACAGGAGAAAAGGTAAGAGTGATGGATTGATGGAGGGCATTAAAACCAGGATTTAGCCTGGTGGAGGAGAGAGAGAGAGAGAGAGAGAGAGCAGGGACTGGACAGGTGATGCTGACCTCAGATGCCAAGCATGTAAGCAAACAGAAAATCAGAGAGGCTGATATGAAAATGTGCAGGAAGCAGCAACACCGGTGGGAAAAAACAACAAGGTCCTCCACTGATTCTCCACATCTCCGCCATGGAAACGTACAGTATGATTGCTTTTTTTTTTTTTGCCGAGCCACTGAAGCCTTCTAAAACAAAATGGAAATAAATTGAAGGGTGTGTGTGTGTGTGTGTGTGTGCGAGCGAAACAGGGAGGAAGAGAGAGAGAGAGACACACGCTCTGCATGAGGTGAGTGACAGGCATGAATATTTAACGCCTTTCGCCGTCGCCGAGGTGACGGCTATCAGCGCGTCAGTCCTGCCTCCGATCCATTCACAGCTGCTGCCTTATTGGCACAATTAGACAGGGATAGGGCTCTGATTAATTGAACTGGGCTCTCCGTTCAATCCCTCCAGAGCAAGTACAGGTCTCTTATAAGGATCACAGCGCGCTCTATTCCTCTGAGTGATGACAAGTTGAAATACTATTGGCAACCGTGCACACACACTACAGCAAAGTCGCCACCCGTGTGCACATAAAGATTCATTACGTTATTGACTCCCCCAACATGAACATAGGAATTTGCCTCAGTGCAGGGCTTAAATCAAACGCTGTATATACTGTGTAATAAACAGAGTATATAAAATATAGTAATGTAGTAATGAAACACCAGAATAACCTGAATGGCCACATGTCCAGATGTGCAGATACTTCTATAAAGTGCTGATGTGCCAGAGTTTAGGGCTTTAAAGCAAATGAAATACCTACAATATATCAGCGTATAGTCTAATAACAGACTCCATTTATGGTGGTGTTATAAGTGGTGTTATGAATCAGCAGTCTCGCCTTAAAGTGTGTAATTTTGTGTGTGTGGAAATAGTTTTGTGGCAAAGCAGAGGTAGAAAAGTTGAAGAACAGTACCCTCTCCTGGCCTGGAGAGAGCGAGATGAGATTTCACAAGCAGAAGCAGCAGCAGGATCAGTGATGTGCTATCTGTGTTTGGTACATCCATACACAAACATGGGAACAAAAATAGTCAAGTTAATCAACACTAACACACTGCTATGCCCATTTATAGCCATCTGAAAATCAACTGGGGGAAAAACACACAGAATAAAAATAAATTAGAAAAAGCTCAACAATGATATTCTGCTGGTTTAACAGCAGAAGATGACGGTTTCACTGCGAAGCTCTCCGGCTGTGAACGTGTTAAAACGGATGAAAAACAGGACTCCTGCTAAACCGTCCCCCGGATACATGCAGGCTGAAAAAGAACACTGCTTTCATTAAAACATTTCCAGCCACATGTATGTCTTAAACTGGCTTTTTAATGTTCTATCTAATAAGTGATCAAATAATGAAGCAGTAAGTTATCTTTATATTAAACTATGAAGGGAACAGTCAACCCTGAAGCACTTTAAACCTGCTGTCCATAATGTTCTTTTAATTAACAACTAATTAACATGTCCATCCGCATGGTGCAGTATTAAACACAGAAACAACACATTTAGCCCGGTTGGAGATTCTCTTTATACTCAGTGCCAATAAAGTCTGTTCAAAACTAAGCCAGGACACTACGAAGGAAAACCTTCTCTTCCCACCCCGTCTATGGACCTCAGTACCAAGCACACTGGTTCTTAACGAAGAAAAATGGGTCACAAGTAAATTGTTTCATTTTAAAAAACGCTCTGTAATTTCTTAAAACAGCTGGGCACTTTTTAGCTAACATTACTCAAAGAGGAGTGGATTTGTTGGGGACTCTTTTCTGCTGCGGATTAATACACATTGGGTGCTCCAGTGAGTATTTATGGCACTGTGACAGTGTATGTGGGATTGATTCAAAATAAACCACAGTGCCCAAGTTGTTTATGAAGTAACATGTCACTGACAACACTGGAAGTCAATGGCTCAGAGGAATAAGTTATATATCAGGATTTGGCTACACAGATTAGAGCTATTAGTCGGCTCAAGTTTTGTCTGTTTATGGGATTTGTTGAGAATAGCACAACTGAAGAATATCAGCAGCCTTATCCTTTAGTAATCTTGGCGTCATCATGGAGGCCGGCCTCACTTTCCAGAGCCACATTAACCACATTTTTAAAACCAGATTTCATCATTTAAGAAACATTGCAAAGGTAAGGAGCTTTTTATCCCGAGACGACGCTGGAAAATTTCGTCCATGCTTTTATTTCCAGTCGGCTAGACTTCTGTGACACGCCGCTCACAGAATTGCCTACAAACCATCTAAATCGTCTGCAACTACTCCAGAACGCAGCTGCTAGAGTTTTATCTAGAATAAGTAAATACCTGTGCTGAGGTCGTTACGTTGGCTTCCAGTAAATTTTATAATTGATTTTAAAATTTGAATGCTCGTTTTTTTAAGGGCCTACGTGGTCTGACACCCCGATATCTCTCTAACATGCTAGTGAGCTACGAACCAGCTAGACCCCTCAGGTCATGTGGAACACGCCGTCTGGTTATTCCTACGAAAACTGGTGAAACTACCTTTAGCTTTCATGCTTCAAGCCACTGGAATATGCTACCCAGTCCTGTTTCAGTAGGTGTGACCAGTGCTCGAAGTGGGCCTGTACTCACCAGACTCTAGACGGGCCGACGCACGGCCCGGGGGAGTGGCGAGTGAGAGCGACGGTGCTGTAATTTATCAATACGATGTTCACGTCCATTTTGTAAAAAAAAAAAAAAAAAAAATAGTGAACTTTTAGTCATTACTTTTTTTATTTGAGAACAAATATAACTAATGAAACATTAACTAAAAGTTTAAAAGTTCAACCCAGCCACACGAGGCACAGGAGCACAACTCTTGCTGTTTCTCCAATGAAAACACTTGTTGTCTTGCATTTACTGAGCTAATAAAATTATGACTTCTTTTCAACTGCATGTAAAATCAAGTTGATACACGCTACTCTACAAGCACTCAAGAAAATGCCACAACTTTTTTACATTCAAAAACAAACTCACAGACTCGTATATCACAGATAAACCCCACAGTTTAAGAGGTTATGGTTACACAGTTATGATCCAGTTATACAATGCAGAGGATTACCAACCACAGACAACTTCCCACAGAATTAACAACTGCCCTTGAATCTGAACCCCCAAAAGCGAGCCTCAGGCGACAGTGATCCAGGGAAGCTGGAGTCTCTGGTAACAACTCTGGATACATTCTCTCTCTGACCTCCTTTTTTAACAGATATTAGCTGAAAAGTAGGGTCCTTTAACGAGCACAAAGACTGTGTGAAGTTATCCTATTTAACAGGCCATGCTAAGAACACTGTCAACCTATGTTTTACCCAAAAAGACACGAGGAAGTATTCTGTGAAATATTTCTGTTATGTTCACACACCAGAATAGGGATACTCCTCCTCACGTATTGATCATTAAAAGACCTCTTTTGAACTGGCTGCAACTGGAGGTTGGATAAGAATCTGAATCCAGTATCGAATCAGAATCATCTCAAACCCTTTCCAAGTCTATCAAGGGTTAACTACAAAGACTTACATTATAATTTACTTTAAATTTATGCGCAAAGATTGACATTAAAAAATGTAAAACTTAGGCGATCGTTTCTGTTTTCATATCGTCCAGTTGTGGTTACTCGAGTCGAGATCGCCGATTCAAAGTCAAGATTACGTGAATGACCATTTAACGCTCCACGGATGTATCTCTAAATGCACATTACAGGGCACAGATTCTAGAGATTATTTTTATTAGGCCTGCAACTATTATTATTATTATTATTATTATTATTATTATTATTATATTATAATTATTATTATTATTATTTTCTTGATTAATCGATTAGTTGTTTGGTCTATAAAATGTCATATAATGGCAAAAAATGTTCATCAGTGTTTCCCAAAGCCCAAGATGACGTCCTCAAGTTTCTTGTTTTGTCCAAAACTCAAAGATATTCAACTAATCGATTAATCCATGTGGCCAGAAACATGACTCCAAATGAATGATAATGTCACTCTGTGTCTACTGGATGTGTACATAAGCAACGTTATGAAGTGATAATAAGTCAGTGTCGTGTTTATAGCTGCAGCATGTCGTACTGCTCTTAAGTGGCCAAAAAAAACAATTAATGCAGTTTTATGTTATTTTATAGACTCAGAACTTGACGAATCTGGGTTTCTTACAAACTTGGAACCTGATCAAAATTGGAATCAGCTATCATCAGAACCCAACCATAGTTATAGTTATAATAATAATAATAATAATAATAATAATAATAATAATAATAATAATAATAATAATATAATAATAATAATAATAATAATAATAAAATAATAATATAATAATAATATAACATAATAATAATAATATAATATAATAATAATCATCATCATAATAATAATATAATCACAATAATCATAATAATAATAATATAATAATAATAATAATAATAATATAATAATAATAATAATAATAATAATAATACACTTTAGTTATATAGCACCTTTCATACATGAAATGCAGCTCAAATTACTCCTGTAATGTGATGTGAATGTTCCATAATTCAGTATATTAAGTTGTGTGTGTATATTTACTGTATAATACAAGTTAAAGGTTATGCCGTGTGTATCTAATAAATACACTGCATCAAGGGCGAGGGAAATATTTGTTATATATTTAATAATAAAGGTTATTTAACCTCTATTTTTGCGGTTAAACTCAGACAGAAAAATTTACCAGCTGTATTAGATGTCAAAATAAGTGAAATATATTATATATTTTTTACATTAGAGTAGTAAGTCCTCTATCAGTGCAAAGTATGAAAAATAAGTTATTTGTATTCCTCACATGATCAATGTCCCCCCTGAAGTTTTGTGAGTATCTAATACTAATACACCATTTTTTCAACTGGTGCATAACCAGTATCGGTATCAGTGTATTCCTGGTGTGTGATGTACAATACCTCTTCCTGGTCCAACATGTAGATCTGATTTCC
>CAKAOH010036274.1:0-34494 GCA_916701665.1 Sebastiscus tertius | reverse complement strand
TACTAACACACCCTCAGCCTGGTCTCTTCTACATCTTGACAGTTGTTTTCTTGAGGCATGTGAATAACACAGCAACAATATAATGAAGTTCATTGACATAAAAGAGACATTACACAGGCGACATACTTATGCCTTCAATAATAAACTGTACATTTGAATTGTCAGATTCCAAACTTAATAAAACACTTAGCATGTCATTTTTTACAGGTAATGATCACATAATTGTGATGAAAGATCATCTGAAAAGAAGTGCTTTAACTTTTCTTTGAAAGGTCCAATATCAGTCATCAGTGTTGGGTTGTAAATGTTTATCTGGATCTGATCCTTTGAGAGTGTTACTGTGGTTTATTTGTGTCAGTAACAAAGAAAGTAGACAGTTTCACTCCTTTGTGAGTTCTCATATGTCTGTGAAGACCGTGTTTATATCTATAGCGCTTCTTACAAACTAAACAGCTGAAATGTTCTCCTTTCGTGTGACGTTTCATGTGACGAATTAATTTAGGCTTCTTAGAAAATCTTTTACCACAAGCTGTACAGCTAAATGGTTTCTCTCTCGTGTGAATTATCATGTGTACCTTCAGATTTGTCTTGTTGCCAAATCTTTTCCCACACTCGGAGCAGATGCATAAGTTCTTGTCAGTATTACAACTCTCATTACTGACAGGGCAGGAGTTTAAAACTGACCGACGTACTCTGGTCCCCTTCCAATCATCATCGCTGTCATCACTCTCTGGTTCAGAAGTGTCTTCTGTCTCAGGTTCAGAAGAGTCTCCAGTCTTGTCATCAGTATCTGGATCAGAGTTCCTGGCTGGTTCTGGTCCTCCAAAGTCCTCTCCATCAGCTTCTGTTTGCATCTGTTCAGATCGTCTTTGATGAAGCAGTGAGGACTGAGGTTCCTCTTCATCATCCTCAGAGACGGGAGCGAATGGGAACTTGATGATATCAGCCTCCTCCTGACTGGTCCAGAGTTCCTCCTGTTCCTCTTTAATGTATGGGGGCTCTGGGTCCTCCTGGACCAGACTGGAGCTCCACCCCAGCTGCTCAGGGGGAACCTCTGCTCTACTCACCAACAGCTGCTGGACGTCTGCAGGAAAAACAGTAAACACACACAGAGACGTTACAGAGAAATGTTGTCGTTTTTTTCTGACATTTTTCAGAAGTTTTCTGACTTAAAAAAAAAATTCAGATTCTTTTTGGACATTTTACAAACTTTTTATGAACTTTTTTTCAGACATTTTTTTGACTTTTTTTCTGACATTTTCGAACTTTTTTGGGACATTTTTTGAATTTTCTTTTTTTTAAACTTTTTTCAGACTTTTTTTCTGACATTTTTCAGAAGTTTTCTGACTTTAAAAAATAAAAATTCAGATTCTTTTCGGACATTTTTGGAACATTTAGACATTTTTCACACTTTTTTTTTTGGACAAAGACCCTCACACATTCCGATATCTTGAGGTTCAGAGGTCAAGTGACCCCTTTGAAAATGGACATGAAAGTTTTTCCTCCTCAAAATTTAGCATAATTTTGGAGCATTATTTAACCTCCTTCATGGCGAGCTAGTATGACATGGTTGGTACCAATGGTTTCATTAGGTTTTCTAGTTTCACATGATGCCGGTATCAGACTTTTCTTCTGCCTTCCTTTTGGACAT
Organism: Sebastiscus tertius; assembly: GCA_916701665.1. Taxonomy (NCBI): domain Eukaryota; kingdom Metazoa; phylum Chordata; class Actinopteri; order Perciformes; family Sebastidae; genus Sebastiscus; species Sebastiscus tertius. The sequence goes on along the minus strand of CAKAOH010036274.1, from coordinate 32,843 downwards.
ATTCTAGACTTTTTATGAACTTTTTTCTGACATTTTTCAGAAACTTTCTAAACTTTTTTTCAGACATTTTTTTCTAACATTTTCAAACTTTTTTTTGGGACATTTTTTAATATTTTAATTTATTTTTTACTTTTTTCTGACTTTTTTTCTGACATTTTTCAGAAGTTTTCTGACTTTAAAAAAAAAAAATTCAGATTCTTTTAGGACATTTTTCAGAAACTTTCTTAGACATTTTTCACACTTTTTTGGACCTTTTTTCTGACATTTTCAAACTTTTTATGGGACATTTTTTTGAATTAATATTTTACTTTTTTTCGGACTTTTTTTCTGAAATTTTTCAGAAGTTTTCTGACTTTAAAAAAAAATAAATTTCAGATTCTTTTCGGACATTTTTGGGACATTTTGACTTTTTTCATACTTTTTTTTTTTTTTGGACAAAAACCCTCACTCATTCACATATTTTGAAGTCAGCGGTCAAGGGTCCACTTTGAAAATGGCCATGCCAGTTTTTCCTCGCCAAAATATAGTGTAAGTTTGGAGCGTTATTTAACCACTTTCACTACAAGCTTATATGACATGGTTGGTACCAATGGTTTCATTAGGTTTTCTAGTTTCATATGATGCCAGTATCTGACTTTTCTTCTGCCTTTCTTTTGGACATTTTCCAGACTTTTTATGAACTTTTTCAGAAACTTTCTAAACTTTTTTTCAGACATTTTTGGACCTTTTTTCTGACATTTTAAACCTTTGGGCCATTTTTTGAATTTATTTTTCACTTTTTTCAGACTTTTTTCCTGACATTTTTCAGAAGTTTTCTGACTTTTTTATAAAAAAAAAAATAAAAATAAATAAATAAATTCTGATTCTTTTTGGACCTTTTTTGGACATTTTTGGAACTTTTGGACATTTTTCACAAAACCCTCACACATTCACATATTTTGAAGTCAGAGGTCAAGGGACCCCTTTGAAAATGGACATGACAGTTTTTCCTCCTCAAAATTTAGCATAAGTTTGGAGCTTTCATATGATACCAGTATCTGACTTTTCTTCTGCCTTTCTTGTGGACATTTTCCGACTTTTTTTCTGACTTTTTTTCCGACATTTTCAAAAACTTTTTTTGGACATTTTTTGGACACTTTTTCCAGACATTTTCAGACTTTTTGTTTTACTCTTTTTTTTGGACAATTTGTGGACATTTTTCAGACTTTTTTTCAGACATTTTACAAACATTTTTTCAGACGTCAAGGAACCCCTTTGAAAATGGCCATGTCAGTTTTTCCTCGCCAAAATGTAGCATAATTTTGGAGCGTTATTAAACCTCCTTGCCGACAAGCTAGTATGACATGGTTGGTACCGATGGATTCATTAGGTTTTCTAGTTTCATATGACACCAGTATCTTCACTGTATCTTTAAAACTGAGCCCGCTATAACCTCTGAAATACAGAATAGCGGTTAAACTAACTAACTATTTGGCCGCACCTTCGCGGCCCACTAGGTGGCTCTCTGAGGCCCGCCAGTGGGCCGCGGCCCAGTGGTTGAGAATAGCTAGTTTAGCTAACGTTAGCTGCTAACAGGCTGTGTGTGGATGGTTTAGTTCAGCTCTGTGTGGATGCTTTAAGTCTATCTCAGCCCGGACAGCTGTAGAAACAGGAGAAAGAGAACCAACCTGCTCCAGTCCTCTGGTTAACCTGATGAGGTTTTATCATCAGGTCTCGGTGTCGCTGGTTCATCTCCTCTTCATACTCCTCTATTGTTCTCTCTACATGACCGAAGATCTCCTCCACAGCTGCACTCAGCCGCTGGCTGATGAACAGCTTCAGACTCTGAAGTCTGGACATGTTTCACACTCAGGAAGAGAAGAAGAGAGAAAGAAACTAAACACTGTCGGCTGTTGTTTGAATGCAGCAGCACAAACACACCCACTGTAAACACGAGCGACCACTTCCGGGGAGACGTTTCAAAATAAATGTCTTCTTCTTCTCTCTGTTTAGGCTGTTGGCAACTTTAATGTGCATACCGCCTCCTACTGAGCATGTGAAAAGCATGTGACATCATGTCTTTTTACCCTATTTTGTTAAATTCAACCTTGTGTCACTTAAAGCTACGACGGAGTATTAGGGCCACATTGAGGAAAAATAAATAAATCTGAGATTTCGAGAATAGTCGTAATGTTACGAGAATAAAGTCAGAAGTTTACAAGAAAAAAGTCATAACTTATCGAGGAAAGAAAGTCGTAATATTACGAGAATAAAGTCAGAAGTTTATGATAAATAAAGTTGTAAAATGATGAGAATAAAGTCATAAGTTTATGTGACAAAAAGTCGTAATATATTTATTCTCGTAATTTTACGACTTTTTTCTCATAAAGTTATGACTTCATTCTCGTAATATTACGACTCAGCTGTTACATATTTAGCCAAATCTTGAACCACAAACTGAAGAAGAAACGCCTTCAAACACAAAGCAAATTTATTTGTATAAAAGTTTTTAACAACAAGGCAAAACAAATTGCTTACATAAAACACAAAGACCCCATTTACACCGTTAACATACCAAAATGACATTAAGACGAGATGAAAAAGATAAAAAATTAAACTAATATAACATGGAATAAAACAGAAGAGTCAAAAAGTTTATTTCAGTAGAAGATGTGAATAAATATCCACAAATTTGAATAAATAATAAATATAAATTCTTAATGAATCATATTTCACAAGGCCCTGAATGTGTCTGGGAGCCGAGGCTTTCACTTCACTCAGAGCAGCTGGATGGTTTCTCACCAGAAATCTCATTATTTCAGCCTGGTTTCTCTCCAGCGCTCATGATCAACACCATCTTCAGTATCAGTTTAAAATACAGTCTGAAGCCTCGTCATCAGTATCTAACACTGCAGCTATTATGGTGAAACGTTGGCTGAACTTTTGTGTGAGCCATCATGAAAAATAATTTGCACCGTTGTTACAATAGTTGTTCTTGTAAATATAAATTAAACACAGAAAAATCTGTAAACAAAAGACAGAATATTCATGTCCCAAAACAAAGTTCCTGCACATCAAAACAAGGAAACAGGATCTGAAATATTTGCTGAAAATGCAAGATTCTGGAGTGAAAATATTACTGAAAAGTAAGAAGGTTAAATATTGTGCTTCAGTTTTATCGCCGCTGATAATTTGGCTCAAACCACAGTGCTGTTCAGGGGACATAAAATATTTTAAGACAATTTAAAACAATTTGAATCAATGAATACATGACACATGAAAAATGACAAAATAATGTAGAGACAAATAACACCAGAATTACAATGGTTGTGTAGCTTCATCTTAGCTGGAAAAGCTTGTTTTAGAGTCTGTAGACAGTTTTTAGCTGATCAGTGATGAATCAAGTCTTGGCCTCAGTACTTCAATCCTGCTGGAAGAAAATTGGCTCAACAAGCTTCATTTATTTCGGCTGCTCTCCCCAGCACACTTGTGATTTTTGACATAACAGAGCCGAGTGAATCCTTTATCGCAAACCGAACAGCTGAGTGGCTTCTCCCCCGTGTGGACAGTCAGGTGTCGTCCCAGATCACCTTTTTGTGTGAATTTTTTGCCACAATATGAACAACTAAATGGTTTCTCCCCCGTGTGGACGGTCAAGTGTCGTCTCAGATGTCCCTTTTGTGCAAATCTTTTGCCACAAACTGAACAACTAAATGGTTTCTCCCCCGTGTGGACAGTCAAGTGCCGTCTCAGATTTTGCTTTAGCGTGAATTTTTTACTACAAACTGAGCAACTAAATAGTTTCTCCCCTGTGTGGACAGTCAAGTGTGTTCTCAGATTAAAATCGTGTGCAAATCTTTTGCCGCAAATTGAACAACTAAATGGTTTCTCCCCCGTGTGGACAGTCAAGTGTCGTCTCAGAACACTATGGCGTGCAAATCTTTTACCACAAACTGAACAAAGAAATGGTTTCGCTCCTGTTTGGATTCCTGTTTGTTTCTGCAGACGTCCCTTGTGGCCAAATCTTCTAGCACATTCAGAGAAGCCAACTGATGTTTTTCCAGTATTACATTCCATCACAGGTACTTCATTGTTTTGCAGAGGGTTTGAACCTGACTGAGGTTCTTTAGTCTCCTCCCAGTTTCTACTGTCATCAGTCTCAGGTTCAGAGGAGGGTGAAGTCTTGTCATGAGTAGCTGGTTGTAAAGGACTATCTGGATCTGAGCTGGCTGATTCTGGTCCTTCACAGTCCTCCTCATCAGCCTCTGTTTTCAAATGTTCTTCCTCTCTGTTGTCATGAAGCGATGAGGACTGAGCTTTCTCTTCATCATCTTCTTCTTCACTCTTCACAGAGACAGGAGTGAATGGGAACTTGATATCAGCCTCCTCCGGCCCTTGAAGCTGCTCTCCCTCCTGACTGGTCCAGAGTTCCTCCTGTTCCTCTTTAATATGTGGGGGCTCTGGGTCCTCCTGGTCCAGACTGGAGCTCCAGTCCTGCTGCTCAGGGGGAACCTCTTCTGGACCAACCAACAACTGCTGGACATCTGTGGACAATAACCAAATACATACACGTCTTAGAAACCTGTAATTTCATGTTGACACAATAATCATTAGTTAATAGTTAAAAATGAGCTCCATCTCAATCAAGTAATAATATTCTAATGATATAATATAGGATTACTGTGACTGTAACACTATGATATAATATTAATAGCAAAACAGTCATAGGAGACTTTTTTTCTACTTTGAGTACTTTTACTTGTAATACTTTAAATAGATCTTTCTATATATATATACGTACATACATTTACTTAGGCAACATTTTCAATGCAGGACTTTTACTTGCAACCAGTGGTGGAAGTATTCCGGTCCTTTACTGAAGTAAAAGTATTAATACCACACAGAAAATCTTCCACTATAAGTCCTGCATTCAAAACCTTATTTAAGTGAAAGTATGCAAGTATTATCAGCAAAAGGTACTTAAAGTGTCAAAAGTAAAAGTACTGATAGTGCAGCAAAATGTTTCCTGTCCGTGTTTTACTATTATATATCTAATGTTTTTGGATTAATATTACTGCTGCATTAATGTGTGATGTGTTTAACTCTATTATATCCTGTTGGCTGGTTTAATCTACAGCAATGCATCATGGTCTACAAGATCATCATGTGTTATTAGCGTCGCTGAGAGCCACGTATCTCTAAAAAGTCAGAAAAAACAGCCCTGTTTTCATCTCCAAGAGGCTTTTTAAAGAGTTTATTTAGCTTAAAAAGGATGAGACATTTCCCAACGCATAAAGGAAAACTTCATCCTTCCATCCATCCAGAGATATTTGGTTTTCACTGGACAGGAAGGGGAGGAAAAACTGTAATCTGAAAAGTAACTAAAGCGGTCAGACAAATAGTGGAGTGGAGTAGTGGAGTAAAATGTACAATATTTACCTCTGAGATGTAGTTTTTGTTGTGCTCTGCGCTGTGCCATGGCTCGTCTGTGCGAGTCTTTACGGCGCTTTGCAGCTTCCGGCGTCTCGTTCGCCATTTGTTGGCGTTTCCTTTTTCTATAAATTGCCCGACGACACTCGGCTTGTTGCAGTGTTTCTGTCATGCGAGCCGTTTTCCTTCTCTCTGCATCCTTTTTTCTGCGACACTCGGTTTGTTGACGTGTTTCTGTCATACGAGTTACTTTCTTTCTCTCTGCGTCCTTTTTTCTGCGACACTCAGTTTGTTGCAGCGTTTCCGTCATGCGAGCTCTTTTCTTTCTCTCTGCGTCCTTTTTTCTGCGCTTTTCAGGGTTTGATTTGTAGCGAGGCATAGTGACAGTAAAAATGAAGCGTCTCTTCTTGAGCAAAACAAACAGCGTATATCACAAACGATGTACCTCTAAATATAACGGTGAATCTGTCGAGCAAGCAAGCAGCACCTCTTCAAGTCACCAAATCTGTAAATGACATCGAGAGGAATGGTGATACAGAAAAGTTAGAGACAAATGTGAATTCACACACTAAATGAACACGCATGTAACATTATTGATACGTATAAACAAAGTAGTAAGCAACAATATGGAAAGTTATCACCACCAAGATGCAGAGTTATATTGCTGCATCATATCATGTGTTGGAAAGTCTGCTGTAGTGGCCTCAAATAGCAAAACACTGTGGCGTAAGTTTAACTTTAGGACAAAATGACATACCTGTAATAAGGAGCCTGGCCTGCACTGAGAAGTGGAACACTGTGTCAATAGACCAACCCTGTAAAAAGCACAGGAGAGCAATGTATACAGAGAACAGAAAGTAACAGCACAGTTATCAATAGTTACGACAGTACAAGAAGGTGATATGTGAAGTAAGTCATTGATATACCTGTAACCACAATCCTGGCCAACACATGCCAAAGGTAGGGATGGTTTCCTGCAGAGTTGTAATGATTAGTAAGAACAGTGAGTAAATTCTAAATGTAAGATGAAGAGGAACACATGTTTGATTACGTATAATAACATGATTAATCTGTAAAATGGGCTTCAATCAGATGCAGGGATGGTCGAAACAGAGGAAGGTGAAATATGTGATATGTAATGATACCACAGCTGCCAGATGCAACCAGCAGAGATCTGCAAAGTTTTTAATAAAGTTGTTTTGCATACACGGCTTGAAATGAAGCTCTTAAGATCTGTTCAGGCAAGTAGCTGAGATGTTTTACTTGCTTGTCTGAGATGGAAAATATAGGACTATTAAAAAATAAATAAAATCAAGAGGGATTTGGACATTATGGTTAGATTCTAATGTATAAAATACGCAATATAATCAGATTTCACATCCATTTCACTATCATTACGTCGGTTATGACATGGACATGATAAACAAAACAATTTAACACGGAAACCCACAAAATTAAAATAAAATCAGCCGTCAAGAGGTCACATCTGAGCATTCAGTCAGCACCTTTTTTTCATTTTCTGTAGGCTAAAGTGTTTAATTGTATGTGATGACTCTAACTACAGGTGTGAACTATTATAGCATTTATGAATATATTCATTAATCTATTCAGTTTGCATCTTCTTCTGAATTAAAGTTCCCATATTGTAAAGTGAGATTTTCATGTCTTTTATATTATAAAGCAGGTTTAAGTGTTATATAAATACTGTGAAAGTATCAAAACGCTCAATATACAGATAAATACACACAGCCAGTATTCAGAAACTCTGCATTTAAAACAAGCTGTCAGGATTTCTGTACATTTGTGATGTCACAAATATACAACATTTAGACTATTTCACAGTTTTAAATGTAAACATTCTAAATGTGTCCCAGTTTATTCCTGGTTGCAGTGTATGTGAATGATATCAGCTGTTGCCTAGCACCGCAGTTCCGTTGCAATGCACTAAAACGGAGCGTTTCAGACAGGAGGGTGAATACAGGCATATTCAGGCAGACAGTATGAGAAAAATAATGTGTTGATTGAACATTAAAGCATGTAAACATGTTCTAGTAGAAATCTAAAATACAAATATGAGCCTGAAGATGAGCACGATATGGGACCTTTAATACACTTATTTCTGAAACATTATCCATGTTTTTCAATGACCTTTCACAATACAATCCTGGCTGTGGATGAAGCAGGATTGATTTTTTTTTACAGGGTAGAATATTGTTGCATTAAATATATTAGTACTAATGTAATTAGTATGTTTATAACATGAACTAGTACTTCTGCTAGGCAGTTATACCGTTTACAAGCAGGTACAGACATGGAAACGTTTAGATTAACGTTGAATTGTTGTTAACTAGCAGTTTTAAACACATTCATCCTCTCTTGTAAGCAGGAATATGTCATATTTAACGATTCTCTGTTATTATTATTATTATTACTGTCACATCAGGTTAGCAGTAGCTTGTTAGCAGCAGTGTAACGGCTTGTTGCTATAAATAAATAATATTAAACTCTCTTAATACAACAACACACAGTAAACAAGTAAACAATGCGCACAAAACACCAGAGTAGCAGAAACAGACACACAGCTGATCTTATTAAAGCTTACAGGCGTCATGTCTTCAGCAGAATAACAGACTGAGCTGTGTGCTGAAGGACCCCGGTGCTTCCTGAGTCGTCCTGCCAGATGCCTGTCCATATTCTGTCACTTTACCTGGCTCATACTGACACCTGGTGGGGATTCAGGAGTATAACACAGTAAGTGTTCTTAAATGTTAGCAACGCTTTTAAATATTTATTAATATTATTTTAGAAAATATTAGTAAAATAACACAACGGAGTGTTGGGGGGAGGAATAAAGTCATATTAATGAGAATAAAGTCATATTACAAGAAAAAAGTCGTAATTTAATGAGAATAAAGTCATATTACAAGAAAAAAGTCGTAATTTAATAAGAATAAAGTCATATATTACAAGAAAAAAATTGTAATTTAATGAGAATAAAGTCATACTATTTCAAGAAAAAAATCTTAATATTACAAGAATGAAGTCATAATATTACGAGAATAAAAGACATTTCCTCCTCCACAATATGTATAAAATGTAATATGCATTTTATTTGTTACTGAGCACATGTATTTCTCACCCGTCTGTCTTTCAGTTCACATAAAGTGATTTAGATCAACTGCTGCTTTTTTAGTGATGTCACCTTGTTCACAGATCTCAGATGTTAACTTGGAGAGCACAAAGTTATTATAACTGACAGACATGATGGACAAAAGTATAAAAATAAGACTCAAAGTGGAATAAACCATTTCTTTCTTTAAATGGTGTAAATGCAGCTCATCAGTAGCCACCACTTTTATTAAGGAAACCACATTTTTATTTTAGTTAACCAAATAAAAAAAAACATCTGTTTACAAAATATGAAATATTGAAGTGCAACCTGAACTGCAGTTATTATGGTAAAACTGTTTGTAAGCAATCATGAAAAACAATTTGAACAGATTACTTGTAACAATAGTTGATCTAGTTTCTACAGTAAAGCAAAAACAAGGAAGTAATGACTTTAAACTGGAGAGAAAACGTTGCTGAATAATAATAAGTTTAAATATTTTGCTCCAGATTTATCACCGCTGATAATTCATCTCAAACCATACTGCTGTTCAGGGGACATAAAATACTATTTTAAACAAAGTTGTGAGGACTGAGTTTCCTCTTCATCATCTTCTTCACTCTTCACAGGGACAGGAGTGAATGGGAACTTGATATCAGCCTCCTCCAGTCCTTGAAGCTGCTCTCCCTCCTGACTGGTCCAGAGTTCATCCTGTTCCTCTTTAATGTGTGGGGGCTCTGGGTCCTCCTGGTCCAGACTCCTGCTGCTCAGGGAGAACTTCTTCTTTAACCACCAACAGCTGCTGGACGTCTGTGGAGCCTAATGAAATACACAGACACGTCTTAGAAAACTGTAATTTCATGTATTATTCAACCATTAGCTAATAGTTAGTCATAATATTACGACGTTTCTCTCGTAAACTTCTGACATTATTCTCATAATATTGTGACTTTATTCTGATATTACGACTTTTTTCTCGTAAACATCTGACTTTATTCTCATAATACGACTTTTTTCCTTGTAAATTTATGACTTTATTCTCATAATATTATAATTTTTTTCTCATAAACTTCTGACTTTATTCTCATAATATTATGACTTTATTCTCATAATATTAGGACTTTTTTCTCGTAAACTTCTGACTTTTTTCTCATAAACATCTGACTTTATTCTCATAATATTGCGACTTTATTCTGATAATATTACGACTTTTTTTCGTAAACCTCTGACTTTATTCTCATAATATTAGGACTTTTTTCTCGTAAACTTCTGACTTTATTCTCGTAAATTTCTGACTTTATTTTCATATTATTACAACGTTTTTTTCGCGTAAACTTCTGACTTTATTCTCATAATGACTTCATTCTCGTAAACTTATGACTTTATTCTCGTAATATTATGACTTTATTCTCCATATCTCAGATTCTTTTTTTCTCTCCCTAATACTAAATATAAAGGGGCAGAACACACTGGCCCTTTAAGTAAAGGATGTGAACACTTCCTCCTCCTCCTCGGGTTCCACAGCAGTTTAAAGTGATAATGAAACAATGTAACAGATCGAACCCTCTCGGTGTTTCCGGTCTGCAGGTCTCAACAGACCGTCCAGCAGCTTCTGTTGTCTCTGGTTCTCCTCTTTAGTCCGACACAGTTCCTCCTCGTATTCTGCCGTCGTGCTCTCAAACAGACCAAATATCTCTTCAGACGCTGCAGTGAGTCTCTGGTTGGCAAATTCTCTCAGAATCTGATTTTTAGACATTTTTACTGAATCACAGCAGACAAACACAAACTGACTCGCGGGAAAAAAAAAAACAGTCTACAACAAGAAACCTGCTGTAGAGAAGACCCGCCCTCCTCGGCCTCTGATTGGCTGGAACTCTCTGCCTTCGATGATTGGATTGGTTAGTTTTAAGCAAGAGCAGTGATTGGTTAGGGAATATCAGGATAAACCAATCAGAGGCAGAGAAGCTTCTCTCCGGTTTGTAATCAAAACAGGTTGAAGGTGCATACCGCCACCTACTGGACAGGACTGTGTATTTAATTAACTTTATGAAGCATTCTGAGTCCAAACAACACTTTTCTTCTTGTTCAACAACTGTGGTCTCAATGTTGAGATAAATGAGCTAATTTAATGTCTGTTTAATGTTAATATGACATTATTTCAAATGGAATTGTTTCATATATATATATATATATATATATATATATACATTTATTCTCATAATATCACGACTTTTTTCGCGTAAACGTATGACTTTATTCTCTTAATATTATGACTTTTTTTCTCGTAAACTTCTGACTTTATTCTCATAACATTACGACTTTTTTTTCGCGTAAAGTTCTGACTTTATTCTTGTAAACGTCTGACTTTATTCTTATAATATTGCGACTTCTTTTCTCATTAACTTCTGACTTTATTCTCATGATATTATGACTTTTTTTTGCGTAAAGTTCTGACTTTATTCTCGTAAGCGTCTGAATTTATTCTCATAATATTATGACTTTTTTTCGCGTAAATTTATGGAAAAAAACCCAGTCTAAAACAACAAGAATCCCGCTAGAGCGAAAACCCGCCCTCCTCTGCCTCTGATTGGCTAGTTCTCGCTGCCTTCGATGATTGGATTGGTAAGTTTGAAGCAAGAGCAATGATTAGCTAGGGAATATCAGGGTAAGCCAATCAGAGGCAGAGTAGCTTCTCTCCGGTTTGTAATCAAAACAGTTTGAAGGTGCATACCGCCACCTACTGGACAGGAGTGTGTGACGTCACATCATTTCATTTCTTATACTCACCTGCCCTGTGTTGTTTGAAAAGGAAAAAAGGTGCCATCCTCTCCAAGATAATTAGATGTTAGTAGATTTATTCTTCTAATTTCCTGGAATTTAAAAATCAGCCCCAGTTGTCTGATGTTCCGATCTTTTGAGCCATCTTAATATTACGAGAATAAAGTCATACATTTACAAGAAAAAAAGTCTTAATATTGCAAGAATAAAGTCATAACTTTAGGAGAAAAAAAGACATTTCCTTCTCCACAATATGTATAAAATCTAATATGCATTGTATTTGTTACTGAGCACATGTGTTTCTCACCCGTCTGTCTTTCAGTTTACATAAAGTGTGATTAGATGCTAGTAGATTTATTCTTCTACTTTCCAGGAACTGAAAAATCAGCCCCAGTTGTCTGATGTTTCGAATCTTTTGAGCCATCCGTATACCTGTACATACTGGGATTAGTACTATATATTAGTGTATACCTGTACATACTGGGATTAGTGCTCTCTTACACCAAACAGATGTTTCTGCAACTAAGGGCATTTTTAAATGTTAAAATTTGCAGTGCAATGCTCGATGAATATATAAACAGTGTTATTACTCATCTTGACATAAAAAATAATCACTAAATAATGTGATTTAATCAAATTTATGAAGAATTGTATGGGTCCAAACACCACTTTTCTTCTTATCCAACAACACAACTGTGGTCTCAATGTTGAGATAAATGAGCTAATTTAATTATGATATGACATTATTTCAAATGGAATTGTTTCATTAAAGAGAACCAACCTGCTCTGGTAGAACCAGAGAGAGAACAGAGAGAGAAGAAGAAGTAAAGAAAAGGCGTGAAAAGATTCCATTAGATAAATATATAATAAATAAAAATAGATAATAGTTATAGGGTTAGATCATTTTCTGGTGATATATAGTTATTTATTTACATTCATTTCAGGGACTTAATATAGAGTTTCATTATAGTAGAACATGAAGGGTGGGGTCTATACAAATTTTGCCTTATGAATAAAGAATGTGGCTACGTCAAAAATAACACTATTATGATCAGTGGTAAGCATAGCTGTGGAAATGCTATTGAACTGTTTCCAGAACAACTGCGTATGGGAGCGCGAAACAAAGAGATGCCCTGTTGTTTCAACATAATAATAATAATAATAATAAAAAATTGTATTTATATAGCGCTTTTCAAGAAAATCAAAGACACTTTACTTTTACATCACCTTTATAGAAAACACACTCGTTGCTCTCAAAGCCAAATCTTAATCTTAAAACTTCACTGGAAGGGTAAAAATCACTCTTCACTATTTCGGAGTGAATTTCTTTTGTTTTGGGTTGGACTGGGTACTTCAAAAAAACTTTGTTCCCAGTTTAAATTGTGTGTAGTAAACATGGTGACAGTAAATCAGTAAACAGAATATGAAACTCATCTATTTAAAACAACTCTAGGAACGTACCGAATAGTTTGGAAGCTTCATTCATAACACTGACATTTGAATACTAAATCAACATTTGAAAGGTAACTGTGTAAATCTAAACACCTCAGCTGTTGAACTGTGTCCAATCAAAGTTTGTCTGAAGGCTTGTAATCTGACCGAAATAACACCGAAAACCGTATGAGCACTTCAAGAATCAACTGTTCCTGTTTTACTAATGATTAAAGATCATTTCAAGACCAGGAGAGTCCGTTAAATTAGAAATAAACAGCGTTAATGGGAGTCATTTAATCATAAATCCCGTTGTTAAACAAAAAATGTTGACCATAGTGCTGTACATGGAACTACCTTCAGACAAATCAAAACAATGTCTACCAAATAACAACAGAATTACAATGATTGTGTAGCTAATTAACTGAAAAACGTATACTGGAGTCTGTATCAACCTTTCTAGCTGATCAGTGTTGAACCAAGTTTTGCCCTCAGTACTTTAATCCTGCTGGAAAAGCCTCAACAAGCATCTCTGCAGCTTCACTTATCGATGCCGCTCTCACCAACACACTTGTGTTTTTTGACATGATAGCGCCGAGAGAATCTTTTATCACAAACGCTGCAACTGAAATCTTTCTCCCTTACATGGACACGCGAGTGTCGTCTCAGATGTCCCTTTTGTGTGAAATTTTTACCGCAAGCTGAACAATTAAATGGTTTTTCCCCTGTGTGGACGAACAAGTGTTGTGTCAGAGTTTTCTTTTGTGCAAATGTTTTACTACAAACTGAACAACTAAACGGTTTCTCCCGAGGATGGATTCTCATGTGTTTAATGAAAGTGCCACGGGTATCGCAACGACTTTTACAAACTGAGCAGGTGAAACGCTCTCCTTCTGAATGAAGTTTCATATGAGCCATTAAGGAGGACTTCCGGGAAAACGTTTTACTACAAACTGAGCAACTAAATGTTTTCTCCCCCGTGTGGACAGTCGAGTGTCGTTTTAGATTTTGTTTTAATGTGAATTTTTTACTACAAACTGAGCAACTGAAGGGTTTCTCTCCTGTTTGGATTCCAGTTTGTTTCTGCACACGTCCCTTTTGGCCAAATCTCCTAGCACATTCAGAGGAACTAACTGATGTTTTTCCAGTATTACATTCACTTAGAGGTACTTCATTGTTTTGCAGAGGGTTTAAACCTGATTGAGGTTCCTCAGTCTCCTCCAATTTGCTACTGTCATCAGTCTCAGAGGACGGTGACATCTTGTCATGAGTATCTGGTTGTAAATGTGTATCTGGATCTGAGTTCCTGGCTGGTTCTGGTCCTCCACAGTCCTCTCCATCAGCTTCTGTTTCCATCTGCTCAGTTTGTCTTTGATGAAGCTGTGAGGACTGAGGTTTCTCTTCATCATCTTCTTCACTCTTCACAAGGTCAGTGAATGTGAACTTGATGATATCAGCCTCCTCCAGCCCTTGAAGCTGCTCTCCCTCCTGACTGGTCCAGAGTTCCTCCTGTTCCTCTTTAATGTGTGGGGGCTCTGGGTCCTCCTGGACCAGACTGGAGCTCTGCTCCTGCTGCTCAGGGGGAACCTCTTCTTTAACCACCAACAGCTGCTGGACGTCTATGGAGAATAATGAAATACATACACACATCTTAGAATACTGTAATTTCATGGTAAGACTTAATCCTTAATTGTTTGTTAATAGTTCAAAATGAGCTCCACCTCAACCAACTACAACAGTCAAATCCTGCGTCTACATTAATTACTACTTTAAGTACATTTTCCTGATTATATTTAAATACTTTTACTTAATTTTCAATGCAGGACTTTTAATTAAGATAAGATATTCCTTTATTAGTCCCACAGTGGGGAAATTTGCAGTGTACAGCAGCAAAGGGTAAACAAAACAAGAAGCATCAGCTAACACAGTAAAAAAAAGAGCTAAACAAAGTGTAACAAAATATGAACCATTTAAATAGAAGGAAGTATAAAAATAGGAGCAGTATATACAGTATTGACAATAAACAGACTGTTAACAAAATTGAACAAGTGGTAAATGATATTGAGCAGTGAGAATGAAATGAAATTCCACCTGAAAATATTGCACAGTATGAATTACACCTGAGTAGTAATAATGATATTGCACAGTATACAGTGTAGTGCAGTTGTTGTCAGTACTTGTAACCAGTGGTGGAAGAAGTATTCAGATCCTTTACTGAAGGAGAACAGAGAGAGAAGAAGAAGTAAAGAGAACCAACCTGCTCTGTGTAACTGAAGCTGAGGGTTGAAAACAGCGTCCAGTAGTTTCTGTTGTCGCTCGTTCTCCTCTTTTGATCGAGAAAGTTCCTCCTCGTACTCTGCTATCGTTCTTTCAAACAGCCCAAATATCTCTTCAGCAGCCGCAGTTAGTCGCTGCTTCACCAACGCTCTCAGCATTTGGACTTTACACATTTTAAAACTCAACAAAGAGACTCTGCCAACACGTTTCTGCTGGACACCATCTTGCTCAAATAAGTGTGACGTCAGCCACAGTAAGGAACATATAGCTTCCGGGGCAGAATAGTTGCTGAGCTTCAAAATAAAAGTTTTTTAAAAAAAAATAAATATTTTTGCTGCGTTTGGTCCCATACGTAAATCTGATTATATGACAAAATATGTAAACTACATATATATAGTGTATATGTCTATATATGTCTCACACATATATGCATATGGATGTGATGTACATATAAGTCACCGGAAACTTGTGTTTGGTGGATTATTTCTCTGTTGTTACAATGCTAATTTGGATTGTATTTTACATCGTTGGAAAGCCTGTTGATTTACCTTCACAAAGATGTCCAACTTCTAAGGATCATGCATTTGTGGGATGAGCAGCACAGCTGATTATGTGGGTAGCGCCCAAGAAAAATTTGCCAAAATGCTCTGCACAACAAATATGTTTCACACATATTTACACTTAAAGTTCTCCATACATATGTAACATAATGGTGACGTACATGCATATATGTCATTTATATTTTAAAATAATGAAAAAATTTCATATATTTTTCCGGATACAGATATATAATAAATATGTACATATATATATTACATTACATTATATACTGTATGTGCAAAACAAATACGTCACATATTCACACTTAAAGTTCTCCATATATGTGGAAAATAATGGAATCTAGTATATGCACATATATCACCTTATATAAGAGACTTCAAATATGTTTGCTGCATCGTTGCAAGTTTAAATATATGTAACATATGTAATATATATAATATATATATATATATATATATATCTGAATCTAAACTTTCTTACTGAAAATGTGCACGTCATGATAGAAGGATTCTGCAGCTAATTAGAATTGCATAGATGACTGCCTATTAATCAGACAACTCAATTTATACACATCTGAGGTAATTTGTGTGGATTCATGTATTTTGCCAGTGAATTCACGGAGCACAACGATAGTCTGGACAGTGTAACCCTTTTAGAGTCTATGAAAGTCTATTCAACAGTTGAAGTAACATTAAGACTTCAGTGCACGCTGGTTATTGGGTGGCAATTTAGCAGTGCAGATTCATCATTTTAAGGTGCAGTGTGTAGGATGAGGTAGCATCGGGCGGTAATGCTCGTAGGAGAACTACGGTGGCAGACACAAAATCATGAACGTCCCTCTCTAGAGCCAGTGTTTGTAACGAAAACAGGTGATTATACACAAAAGAAAACATACTTATTAATATTATATTCCTTTTCTGCCAATACATCCCCCTGTTCATCACACGACACAATCAATCTGTTTATTTTTGACCTCTCAAACACTGAAATAGACAACTGTCTGGTGAACTGGTGAAAGGAGCTGCTGTTTTCTTTCTTCCAACTGCAGTTTACGGATTATTGGACCATAGGTCTGCGGACATTAGTCGAGCACCTCAGTGGCCTGTCGGAAAATTTGAAATTCACAGCAATATACTTAATTTAGTCCTGCTGTGTTGCTGCCATGTTAACTTCTGCAGTGCTGCGTGATGAGACATTACTTTAGTATCTACATTTATTTCTCATTTCAAATTGATTTAAGACCTTTAAAAGAAACAACAAACTGTTGTATGTAACGCTTTACAGCGTATACTTTCTGAATATAAAATACACCAAATATTTCCAAACCACTGTTTTTATATGATTTCATCTGAAAAAAACAAACATGGTTTAGAGAAATGAGCACAATTGGAGATATCCATTTTGCAAGTGGCCTCTTCACATGGTGGTCAAAAGCACCTCTGACTGTGCTATGATGACTTATTTGTTGAATGAGCAACAAAGACCACAGCTGTTCTTCTCTCTGCCACCAGCCAAACAAGATGCCCACATTTATATATCACAATAACTATTCTGTAACAATAAAACTTAACATCTCTGCGTGGAACAGTGCTACTATTATTATTGGGGTGCAGTTGAAATGAGAGGCAGCGGATAAAAAATGGTTTCTCAATCAGTACCGCACATGGCAAAACTATCTCTCACCCCTCAACACAGTTAATTTCAAACATTGGCAAAAACAAAACAATATAATGATATTATAATACAATATAAATTGACACACACACACAGGTTTATATAAGAGAAAGAGAGAGAGCGAGTACTGCAGCTAGATTTATATTATTGAAGCCAGCAATCTTCAGCTGAAACGTACGGTTAGCTCGTAGGCGAATAGCAAACATTCCAGTAGCTCACGTTAGCTTGCAAATAGCACCGTTTGCAACAGTGGTTAGTTAGCTAGCTATAGCATTAAGCATACTCAGCGGGGATTTGGAGATCTGCAGCTTTTTTCCTTCTCCACTCTATCGTGGTACAAATTGGAGGACACGTCTTGTTCACTCCACAACTCCACCAGTTCCTCCATGTTTACTTTCTTCCCCGTTTTCTGCTTCCTGCTTGGTGTTGGAGAGAGCGCTCCTATTGGTTATTGACAATGTTTGCGTCATTGAACTTAATAATATTAATAATTTTATCAGAATGTCTAGACAAGAGAAAGACAGACTTTAGACAGTTTGGACTGAACTATTTTTCTTTCTCCAATCATCATCACTGTCATCAGTCTCAGGTTCAGACGAGTCTTCAGTCATGTCATCAGTATCTGGCTGTAAATGTCTATCTGGAGCTGAGTTACTGGCTGAATGGTTTCTCCTCTGTGTGGGTTCTCATGTGATTAACTAAGTGGTCCTTGCAATAGAATATTTTACCACAATCTGAGAAGCAAAATGAGTTCTCTCCTGTGTGAATCCTTGTGTCTCTTCAGATTTGCCTTACAGCCAAATCTTTTAACACAAACTGAGCATCTCAATGTTTTCTCGTGTGTGGATTCTCATGTGCGTCTGTAAATGTCCACTCTGTGTAAAAGATTTCTTACAGACTGAACAGCTGAAAGGTTTCTCTCCCGTATGACATCTCATGTGTATCTTCACATCTCTTCTTTCATTGAAACCTTTACCACACACTGAGCAGTTGAATAGTTTCTCTCCTGTGTGGATTCTCATGTGTTTCTGTACACTTCCGCTCTGTGCGAAAGATTTCTTACAAACAGAGCAGCTGAATAGTTTCTCTCCCGTGTGGATTGTCATGTGTTTCTGTAAAGTTACACTCTGTGCAAAATATTTCTTACAGATGGTGCAGCTGAAAGGTTTCTCTCCTGTGTGAGTTCTCATGTGTGTCTTCAGATTTCCACTTTCAACAAAAGATTTCTCACACACTGGACAGCTGAAAGGTTTCTCTCCTGTGTGGATTCTCATGTGTTTCTGTATATTTCCACTCTGTGTAAAAGATTTCTTACAAACTGAGCAGCTGAAAGGTTTCTGTCCCGTGTGAGATCCCATGTGCCTCTTCAGATTCCCCTTGTTGCCAAATGTTTTTCCACACACAGAGCAGCTTAATAGTTTCTCACCATCATCGACAGGAACTTCAGCATTATTCAGGAAGTTTAAACCTGACTGAGGTTCTCTGGTCTCCTTCCAGTCATCACTGTTTTCAGTCTCAGGTTCAGAGCAGTCTCCAGTATTGTCATCAGTATCTGGTTGTAAATGTCTATCTGGATCTGAGTTCCTGGCTGGTTCTGGTCCTCCACGGTCCTCTCCATCAGCTTCTGTTTCCATCTGTTCAGTTTGTCTTTGATGAAGCTGTGAGGACTGAGGTTTCTCTTCATCATCTTCTTCACTCTTCACAGGGACAGGAGTGAATGGGAACTTGATATCAGCCTCCTCCACCCCTTGAAGCTGCTCTCCCTCCTGACTGGTCCAGAGTTCCTCCTGTTCCTCTTTAATGTGTGGGAGCTCTGGGTCCTCCTGGACCAGACTGGAGCTCCTCTTCTGCTGCTCAGGGGGAACCTCTTCTTTAACCACCAACAGCTGGTGGACGTCTGTGGAGACTAATGAAATACATAAACACGTCTTAGAAAACTGTAAATTCATGTTAACACGTATTCATTAATAGTTAGGATAGTTAATTAGTTAATAGTTCAAAATGAGCTCCACCTCAACCAACTACAACAGTCGAATCCTGCGTCTACATTAATGCATGAGTAAAACTACTCTAATGATATAATATATAATACTGTCACGCTAAAAGAGTCATATGGGACATTTTTCTACTTTAAGTACATTTTCTTGACTATACTTGCATACATTTAACTAAGTAATATTTGAAATGCTTGTACTTGTAACCAGTGGTGGAAGAAGTATTCAGATCCTTTACTGAAGTACTAATATTAGTACACTGTGGAAATACTTCACCACAGGTCCTGCATTTGAAACCTTACTTAAGTAAAACTGAGGGGTGTCCCCTGTGATGGACATCCTGTGAGCAGATTAACTGGAGACGGAAGAAGCAACAGGACACTCTCGATGTCTTAAACTGGAGGTTTATTGTAGCTTGAAGTCTGTGACTGTAGTGTCTGGAGCAAAGGGCTTCACATTATCCTCCTAGGTCTATAAAAGGGGGTGGAAAGCTCACCTGAGACTTTCTTCCTGCATTGAGACACACCTGAGAGAAGCAGCTGTTCAGCCTTTGTTTGGTGTTTGATTTGATTTGTTTGTTGAGGAACTAAAACTTGGAGTGACTGCTTAATCACATCAGCCAAGAAACAAGATTCCAGTCACCTACATGTCTGCAACTGCATAACTCAACACTACGGCCAAGTATTAGGGCCACCTTGAGGGAAAAAAAATATCTGAGATTTCGAGAATAAAGTCATAATATTATGAGAATAAAGTCATAAGTTTCCGAGAAAAAAAGGCGTAATATTCTGAGAATAAAGTCATAACTTTACGAGAAAAATTACGTAATATTATGAGAATAAAGTATTATATTTATGTATTATTATTAAAATATTATAAAGTAGTAATTTGACATGTTATTTTAGAGGGGAAATAAGTGTGCAAATGAGGAACGTGGAGCATCTTGTGACGTTCTGCTTTAGTTTAGGGTTCACAAATAACCAAATACTTCATCTTTTGGCACATCAGCACCACATTATCATCAGTATCAGAACCTTGAAAAGATTGTGCAAGAAACTGAGTTTATTCTGAAGAAAGAACCACACGGACCTGATGAGGGAAATTACTCCTTAGAGGAGGAAATTACTTTTTTTCTCGTAAAATTATGACTTTATTCTTGAAATATTACGACTTTTTTTCTCATGAAGTTAAGACTTTATTCTCGTAAAATTACAACTTTTTTTCTTGTAAAGTTATGACTTTATGGTCATAATATTACTTTATTCTCGTAATATTACGGCTTTTTTCTCGTTATTACTTTATTCTCGTAATAATATTACTTTTTTTTCGTAAAGTTATGACTTTATTCTCTTAATATTACAACTTTTTTCTCGTTAGGTTAAGACTTTATTCTCGTAATAATATTACTTTTTTCTCATAAAATTATGACTTTTTTCTTGTAGTTATGACTTTAATCTTGTAAAGTTATGACTTTATTCTCGTAATATTACGACTTTATTCTCGTAACATTACGACTTTATTCTCGTAACATTACGACTTTATTCTCGTAACATTACGACTATTTTTTCTCGTAAAGTTCTGATCTTATTCTCGTAGTATTACAACTCTTTTTCTTTTAATAGCATGAATTCAGTCTCATTCAATTACGACTTCTTTCTTGTAATATTATGACATTATTTGTTTCCCTCAATGTGGCCCTAATACTCAGTCGTAGATAATAAAACAATGAAAAGGAACCAACCTGCTTTGTGTATCCGGACTTCCGGGTTGAAAACGGCGTCCAGTAGTTTCTGTTGTCGCTCGTTCTCCTCTTTTGATCGAGAAAGTTCCTCCTCGTACTCTGCTATCGTTCTTTCAAACAGCCCAAATATCTCCTCAGCAGCCGCAGTTAGTCGCTGGTTGACAAAAACTCTCAGAACTTGAACCTTAGACATGTTTCCTGCAGACACGCTCCGTTAACTGGTCACTCTAACATCAACTAGCGCTGTGTGGTCGAGCTACTTCCAGCTAGCTCGCTATGCTAGCTTCCTTTATCACTCTGCTAACAGAGATGAGTCTGAAGTGAAACGTCCACAAAGTCACTTAAAGACGTTCATCCGTTCATACCGGCTCTGCTGGTTCACTCCGGTTGTATCTGATGAACTACGTGACAGAAACAGCGGGACTAACGGGGCGAAACCCGGTTTACAACAAGAACCTCTTCAACCAGACTCCACTTCACTCAACTCAGCCACGGTAAATTACTTCCGGTATCACCTCTTCAAAATGAAAGTGATCACGCTTCTATTTAAAGGCCCCATATCGTGCTCATTTTCAGGTTCATACTTGTATTTTGTGTTTCTACTAGAACATATTTACATGCTGTAATGTTCTTAAAACCTTTTATTTTCCTCATACTGTCTGCCTGAATATGCCTGTATTTACCCTTTGTCTGAAATGCTCCGTTTTAGCGCATTTTGACGGAATTGCAACAGAATTGTGTTGCTAGGAAACAGCTTGGGTCCACGTGAACTTCCTGTCAGCTGATGACATTCACATACACTGCAACCAGGAATAAACTGGGACACATTTAGATTGTTTACGTTTAAAATTGTGTCAAGGGTCTAAATATTGTATATTTGTGACATCACGAACGGGCAGAAATCCTGACAGCTTGTTTCTGAATACTGGCTTTGTGTATTTCCCTGTGGATTGAGTGTTTCGATACTTTTACAGTATTTATATAGGTCTTAAGCCTGCTTTATAATAAAAAAACATGAAAATCTCACTTTTTTATAATATGGGACCTTTAAAGGGCCCATGTTTCTTTGGTTATGCAGCAGAATGGTTCCTAAATAATGTAATTATTTCATACAGTTTATTATATTAGTGGATTATTATTACTGATACTACATAAAAACCGGAATCAAATTCCTTGTATGTATATAATTGGCGAAATAAACCTGATTCTGATACCGTAATGTAAGCATCTGGTTGTAAATGTCTATCTGGATCTGAGTTCCTGGCTGGTTCTGGTCCTCCACAGTCCTCTCCATCAGCTTCTGTTTCCATCTGTTCAGTTGAGCTGCTGGCTGGAGGCTCTGCATCTCTGTTCTCCTCAGTTTGAGTTTGACGAAGCTTTGAGGACTGACAACCAACACGTTTATGTGTTTTGTCCCGTGGAAGCCAGGCAAATCTTTTGTTACAAACACTCCAACTGAATCGTTCCTCCCGTGTGAACTGCCATGTGGTGTGTAAAATTTGCCTTTTGTATAAAACTTTTACCACAAACTAGGCAATTAAATGGTTTCTGTCCTGTGTGATGCATCATGTGGTATGTCAATTGTACCTTCTGGATAAAACTTTTACCACACACTGAGCAGCTGAAAGGTTTCTCTCCTGTGTGATGTGCCATGTGGTATGTCAATTGTACCTTCTGGATAAATCTTTTACCACACACTAAGCAATTGAATGGTTTCTCTCCTGTGTGGATTCTCATGTGTAACTGTAAACTTCCACTCTGTGTAAAAGATTTATTGCAGACTGAGCAACTGAAAGGTTTCTCTCCTGTATGAGATCTCATGTGTCTCTTCAGATTTCCACTGGCGCCAAATGTTTTCCCACACTCAGAGCAGCGCTTCTCACCAGCACTACATCTCAAATCACTGAGAGGGGAGTCTCCAGTCTTGTCATCAGTATCTGGTTGTAAATGTCTATCTGGATCAGAGTTCCTGGCTGGTTCTGGTCCTCCACAGTCCTCTCCATCAGCTTCTGTTTCCATCTGTTCAGTAAACCGTTCATGAAGATGTGAGGACTGAGGTTCTTCTTCATCTTCTTCACTCTTCACAGGGACAGGAGTGAATGGGA
This sequence comes from Sebastiscus tertius, assembly GCA_916701665.1. Classification (NCBI taxonomy): domain Eukaryota; kingdom Metazoa; phylum Chordata; class Actinopteri; order Perciformes; family Sebastidae; genus Sebastiscus; species Sebastiscus tertius. The sequence goes on along the minus strand of CAKAOH010036274.1, from coordinate 9,764 downwards.
ATTTGATATCAGCCTCCTCCAGCCTTTGAAGCTGCTCTCCCTCCTGACTGGTCCAGAGTTCCTCCTGTTCCTCTTTAATGTGTGGGGGCTCTGGGTCCTCCTGGTCCAGACTGGGGCTCCACTCCTGCTGCTGCTCAGGGGGAACCTCTTCTTCAACCACCAACAGCTGCTTGACGTCTGTGGAGCCTAATGAAATACATAAACACGTCTTAGAAAACTGTAATTTCATGGTAAGACTTAATCATTAATTGTGTGTTAATAATTCAAAATGAGCTCCACCTCAACCAACTACAGCAGTCAAATCCTGCATCTACATTAATTTTAATTTTAATACTTTAAGTACATTTTCCTGATTATACTTACATACTTTTACTTAAGTGCAGGACTTTTACTTGTAACCAGTGGTGGAAGAAGTATTCAGATCCTTTACTTAAAGCTGCAGTCTGTAACTTTGAGCAATATGATAAAAAGTTATTTTTTATAAAACTTTCATTATATCCTGATAGTATTGTATGAAAGAGATAATCTGTGAAAAAAAATAATGTTATACGCGTTTTCACGTTGGCCGCCGTAGTTCTGCTACACATAGCACCTTTAATCGATGTACTATGATGGAATATTAGGGCCACATTGAGGGGAAAAAAAAAAATCTGAGATTTCAAGAATAAAGTCATAATATTACAAGAAAAAAGTCGTAATTTAATGGGAATAAAGTCATAACTTCACAAGAAAAAAAGTCGTAATATTACGAGAATAAAGTCATAACTTTATGAGAAAAAAGTAGTTTCCTCCTCCACAGAAGAGTCAGTTTCCTCATCAGGACCGTGTGGTTCTTTCTTCAGAATAAACTCAGTTTCTTGTTTAATCTTTTCAAGGTTCTGATACTGATGATAATGTGGTGCTGATGTGCCAAAAGATGAAGTATTTGGCTATTTGTGAACCCTAAACTAAAGTATAACTTCACAAGATGCTCCACGTTCCTCATTGTCACACTATTTCTCCTCTAAAATAACACCTAAAATTACTACTTTATAATGTTACGACTTTTTTTCTCGTAAAACTTCTGACTTAATTCTCTTAATATTACAACTTTTTTTTCTTGTAAACCTATGACTTTATTCTCGTAATATATTATGACGAAATTTCAGATTTACTTTTTTTCCCCTCAATGTGGCCCTTATAATATACAGACAGACAAAAACTATTTCCCCTTGTTTTAACTGCATGGTAGTAATATTTCTACCAGTGAAACTGATGTTCAGTTTGGCTCTTTTCTGTCAGCGCGGGTGTGTTCATGTGTGCCACTCAACGGCTTGACGTGATGCCATTTGCGTTTTCATGTCGGTCACCGTAGTTCTCCTACACACATACATGGCACACAGAAGAAGTTTAGATTGGTTGCAATCTGCTACCGCTCTTACCGCTAGATGTCGCCAGATCCTACACACTGAATATTTAAGTAAAGGATCCGAATAGTTCCTCCAGAACAGTGATAATAAAACAATGAAACGGTACAAACCTGCTTTGTGTATCCGGACTTCCGGGTTGAAAACAGCGTCAAGTAGTTTCTGTTGTCGTTGATTCTCTTTTGAGCTGAACTCCAGTTCCTCCTCGTACTCCGCTATCGTTCTCTCAAACAGCCCGAATATCTCTTCAGCAGCCGCAGTTAGTCGCTGGTTGACAAAAGCTCTCAAAATCTGAACCTTAGACATTTTTACTGAATCACTGCAACGTTTCCTCCAGACACGCTCCGTTAAAGGGACTGTTTGTAACTTTTTACACGTATAAATCACCCGGGTCGGTTTCCCATGAGTGCTCGCGTGTGGCTACGCTGTTCAGACTCAGACTCCAACACAAACTACACGGAAGCACCAAAACCGCAAAGTTCTATCTGGTGAAGCCCGTCTTGCAAAACAATGTTGGCCGAGGTCGGAGGACGCAGGGGAGACTGTAGCTTTGGTCTCCGGGACCAGAGTCTCTGCTGTACTCTGCTCCTCTGCTCACCTTCACTCAGCTCGCTCCACCTCACGTGCATGCGCGCACACTCCACACTGCAGAAGAGTTAGTCTAGCTCTGAGAATATCTAGTGAATGTACAGTGGACATTTGTGCAGAAATAAATGCTGCAGCTCTTCCAGACCAACAGAGGTTTCCCGTGTCTTGTGAAGTGACAGGGCTCCGCAAAGAGAAACGTTATCGTCTCCGACCAAAACTCCGGTGTCTCCCCTGTTCCCTCCGGCTCGGGGGCTGAAGCAGGAAAAGCCAACACTAGGATCAGCATTGATTCATGGAGAGACCTTGGTCTGGTCAGCTAACATTACTGCCAAGCAGGTGAAATATAGAGTGATATTGTGGTTTTAGCTGACGTGTGTCGCCTCACTGTGTTGAGCGATGCTCGTTCATGTCTATGTAGAGCGAGCACAAGCGCGAGCAACAGGACGCTGACTTTAGTTCACTAAACGGCCGCAGGTGTCGCTGTTATCAAGCATTTCTGACGCTGAGCTGTGTTGCTAGGTTACTAGTCTCTACTTCCGGCTAGAAAGCTAACTTCTTCAACTCGGAGATGATCCAGATGTTTTCAGATAAAAGGAACAGCTCAGAGTCCATTCAGACAGGTTGATCTGGACATTATGGGTCCGTGATAAATACAGTTTGTTCTCTATCAACTAGCGCTGTGTGATCGAGCTATCTCCAGCTAACTTAATTTAGCATCCTCTGCTAACAGAGATGAGTCTGAAGAGAAACGTCCACTAAGTCACTTAAACACGTTCATACCGGCTCTGCTGGTTCACTCCGGTTGTATCTGATGAACTACGTGACAGAAACAGCGGGACTAACGGGGGAAAAACCGGTGAAAAACCGGTTAACAACAAGACCCTCTTCAACCAGACTCTGTTTTGCTCAACTCAGCCACGGTAAATTACTTCCGGTATCACCTCTTCAAAATAAAAGTGACCCAAACTTTTATTTACAGGCCCATGTTTCTTTGGTTGTGCAGCAGAATGGTCCCTAAATAATGTGATTATTTCATACAGTTTATTATACTATTATATTATTATTACTGACACCCATCTGTATACATTCATAACTTGATTTACAAAGTATTCCTGTAAGTAGTTAAGCTTTTAAGGCAGTTTATGGCAGATGATATTCTACAATGCAGTGTTACATTTAGTTAACAGCTGTTCAAGCTCAAAGTTAAAAACACAAACCTGATGTGTATGAATGCGCGTGTGTGCATGTGTGTGTGTTGGATGAATCAGTTCATGTTGGCGTCTTAAGTTTGTTTCTTTTTAACATGATGCTCATTTATATTTTTCTCTGGCACTGCAGGTAGTGTGTTTTATGTTTGATATGTATATGTTCTTAATATGCCTTTGTACAAAGTATTTCCTTTTATAATTGTAATATAACTTATTATTTTAATGGAGCTTCCCAGCAAAAAAGCATTTCACACGATTGTACCTGTATAACCGGCGTGACAACAAACATCTTGAATCTTGATTTCTTCCCTCTGAGTGCTTTCTCGTCTCGTGGTGGTGTCTGCTGCCTGCCTTTGTATTACTACTTATAGCTGTAGTGCTATTATTGTGATTGCTGTGCATCTCTCTCTCTCTCACAACCTAACCGGTCGAGACAGATGGCCGCCCACCCAGAGCCTGGTTCTGCCCGAGGTCTCTACCCGTTAAAAGGGAGTTTTTTCTTGCCACTGTCGCATAAGAATGCATGCTCATGGGGGATCTCTTGTTGGGTCTCTAAATGATAGAGTACGCTCTAGACCTGCTCTATATGAAAAGTGTCTTGAGATAACTTCTGTTGTGATTTGATGCTATATCAAAATAAATTGAAAAGCAATTTGGCTCAATGTGGAACTAAATGTAACTACTTTATATACTGTTGGATAGCTTAACCTGTAACAATCACTGTGTTACAGTAAATCTGTAACGTGTACAATAGTATTAATTGTCCAGTACATATAGATGTGTAACACTAAGGGGATAGCAGTTTTCGGAAAAGCATGGAGAGACAGATTATAAAAGTACATTTGATTTATACAACACTAGACAAAACAAGTTACTTTACAAAGTAAAAATAACAATACAAGGTCAAAACAGCTCTACAACACACAGCTAATCCAATAACTTGCAATCAACTGGATACAGTGAATTAAACCAGATGTAGTTCCTTTTCAACATGCACCCGCTCTTGGTGGCAAAAACTTAACACTTCCTGTAGTAGCGTCGAATTAAAAGTCATCTTTGAAGAAATTGCTGGAGTACTGATCCACTCAACAGCTCAACCAGCACCTCTCCACCTTCACCTGCTGCTGTCAACAACAACACACTTGTGGTTTTTGACCTGTGAATGCCACGTGAATCTTTTGTCACACATGCTGCATTTAAATGGCTTCTCCTCCGTGTGCAGGGCCATGTGCGTGGTCAAATTTGCCTTTTTTGAAAATCTCTTACTACAAACTGAGCAGATAAATGGTTTCTCCCCGGTATGAACTCTCATATGATTCACCAACGTGCAACGCAGACTAAAGCTCGTGTTGCAAACGGAGCAGGAGAACGGCTTCTCTCCCGTATGAACTCTCAAGTGTGTCGTCAAATTTGAGCTCTTTGTAAATTTTTTACCACAAAATTGGCAAATGTGACATTTCATGTGGGTCAGCAGATGGTCCTTGCTGCTAAATGTCTTACAACACTCAGAGCAGCTAAAAGATTTTTGGGCCGTGTTATATACAGAGACTTCATTGATTCTCAGAGCACTAAAACCTGACTGAGTTTCCCTCCTCTGCTTCAAGCCATCATCACTGTCTCCAGTCTCAGGTTGTAAATGTCTATCTGGATCGGAGTTCCTGGCTGGTTCTGGTCCTCCACAGTCTCCATCAGCTTCTGTTTTTAAATACTCTGCCTCTCTGTTCTCAGTTTGTCTTTCTTCACCCTTCACAGGGAAAGCAGCGAATGGGAACTTGGTGATATCAGCCTCCTCCAGCCCTTGAAGCTGCTCTCCCTCCTGACTGGTCCAGAGTTCCTCCTGTTCCTCTTTAATGTGTGGGGGCTCTGGGTCCTCCTGGTCCAGACTGGAGCTCCACTCGTGCTGCTCAGGGGGAACATCTTTAATCACCGTGAACGTCTTGACGTTTGCAGGAAACACTGAAAAACACACATAACAAGTTGTGTAAATGTACCACATACTCATTGTTTTGTGTATATCATACATAGGGATGCCCCCGGCGCACATATGTAAGCTCCCATACGCATGGGACACCGACCCGGTGATTTATACATGTAAGAAGTTAGAAACAGTCCCTTTAAGTTTGCGGAAGACTGATAGTCTTTGGTGACTCCTTTTTTGAATGTTATTGGTGTGCTGGTTGAACCTGAGTTTATTGTCCAGAGTCACTCAGTTAATCGAAGAATTTCTTTGGTCGAGAACAGCCCTAGATACTACTGAGTTCATTAGTGACTTTGCTGTTGTTATCATGGCTGCTCTAGAAACAATATTTTGTTATAATTATGCTTTTAGTATGTTTTATCAATGTAACAAGAAATGTCTTGTCCTGGTTGCATCAGTAATGTAGAGTAGTGATGTTACGTGCTGTGCCGAGGCTTCGGAGCGTGTCGAGTACTCCAGGAAGTTTTCCGCGATGCGCGTATCGAGACTTGTATCGTTTCAGACTAATGACGTCATTGATGACGTCCGAAGCCTCGCTGCCCGGCCGTACTGCTGACTGGTTCAGGAAGTGGTTCAGATCTTCACTGGTTAAACCAACGCCACTTTCTAGAAGTGACACAGAACACTAATATTACCCCTCCTGCCATTATTATATTATATTATATTACACTACGATACAATTATTCACCAAAGGATTGGTTTACACACATAAGATGCATTCCTCATAAAACAATTACAGTTTATTGTACATGTATGTTATATACTCATAATATACTTACTAGAAACTAGACATTATATTATATATTTTGTAGATTTAAATGGATTACATGGTAATATATTTTTTTTTCATTGTTTATAGTCATTCCCAACAGCCTTTACTGGCGCAAAAATACAGTATATCACACATCTGTGGTCCCAGTAGACCACAACCAGCACTGCTCCCAGTAGAGCACTTACACACCAAAAACTGTATATAATATAATATAATTAATATAATAATATGATATTTTCAGGTGGAATTTCATTCATTCATTCATTCATTCATTCTCACTGTGCAATATCATTTTCCACTTGTGCAATTTTGTTAATAGTCTGTTTATTGTCAATACTGTATATACTGCTCCTATTTTTATACTTCCTTCTATTTTAATGGTTCATATTTTGTTACACTTTGTTTAGCTCTTTTTTACTGTGATAGCTGATGCATCTTGTTTTTTTTTCCCCTTTGCTGCTGTAAACTGCAAATTAACCCACTGCAGGACTAATAAAGGAATATCTTATCTCATCCTATCACATGGTTAAGCTCATGTCTGCCTGTTTTACACTCTTTGGTCACCAGGTGGGGTCATGCACATGAAGAGGAATGAACCTTTTCTGAACCAATCTGCTGGAAAGCTTCATGAAGCTTCAGCTCGACATCACTAATGTGAAGTATATAAAGCCTTCTGTCTGTCTACCCACCAGCTCCGTCTCTCTGCAGCAGCCGGATCATCTCCTCCTCGTACTCTGCTATCGTTCTCTCAAACAGACCAAATATCTCCTCAGCAGCAGCAGTTAGTCTCTGGTTGACAAAAGCTCTCAGCAGTTCAACTTTAGACATGTTGGCGGATTGTAGCGGGAGATTTAGAGGTCAAACATTCAGGATACAACCTCTAAACGGGACATGAAGAGCTCTGATTAGTTTCCTCCCGCTGAGAGTCGGTTAAAGGGTTTAAAAGAGAGGAACGAAGAAACGAAACCACTTCAACGAGACGCCATCTTGACCAGACAGTGACAAGTGCTTCCGGGGCACGGTGCTGACCTTCAAAATAAAACTTGAGTATATCCTCAGAAACAGCTTTGTTGGCCAACTACATCAACACGTTACTTACTTACACAGACAATGCACATACACATACAGCAAAAAACAATACTGCAATGTTGAATGAATGCAATATTTTTAGGACCATAAAAGATATCATGATAATAATGTGTATTTTTGGTTGTAGCGGCTCAGATTTAAAGCAAAAATACTGGTATACTTTGAAACTAGAAAAACCTAATGAATATATTAGTACCCACCATGTCATACTAGCTTATTGCAAAGGAGGTTAAATAACCCTTCAAGCTTGCGCAAAAATTTTGGGAGGAAAAAAATGCCTGATAAAAAGTTCCAAAAATGTCTGAAAAAGAAGCCAGAAACAGAATTATAAGCAAACTACTTCAACACGTCGTCTACTTACTTACAGAGAAATACACATACAGCTAAAATCAATAGTGCAATGGAGAATGGATGCATTATATTTATTTCTTTATTATTATTATTATTTTTTCATTTCTTTAATGCAACTTGCAGTTTTTAGGTTGTAGCTCAGTTTTACAGCTAGAGTGAAGATACTGGTGTCATATTCAACTAGAAAACCTAAAGAATCCATGTCATACTAGCTTGTAGTGAAGGAGGTTAAATAACGCTCCAAGCTTGTGCTAAATTTTGGCAAGGAAAACTGTCATAGCCATTTTAAAAGGGGTCCCTTGACCTCCAGATATGTGAATGTGTGAGGGTTTTTGTCCAAAAAAATGATGAAAAACGTTCAGAAAAATGTCTGAAAAAAGCCCCAAAAAAGTCCAAAAGAAAGGCAGAAGAAAAGTCTGATACTGGTATCGTATGAAACTAGAAAACCCAATGAATCCGTTGGTACCAACCATGTCGTACTAGCTTGTCGTGAAGGAGGTTAAATAATGCTACAAACTTCCGCTAAATTTTGGCGAGGAAAAACTGTCATGTCCATTTTCAAAGGGGTCCTTTGACCTCTGACCTCCAGATGTGTGAATGTAAATGGGTTCTATGGGTACCCACAAGTCTCCCCTTTACAGACATGCCCACTTTATGATAATCACATGCAGTTTGGGGCAAGTCATAGTCAAGTCAGCACACTGACACACTGACAGCTGTTGTTGCCTGTTGGGCTGCAGTTTGCCATGTTATGATTTGAGCAGTACCTGTGAGGGTTTCTGGACAATATCTGTCATTGTTTTGTGTTGTTGATTGATTTCCAATAATAAATATATACATACATTTGGGATAAAGTTGTTACAAAGACATAAATACACGTTTAAAATGTCCTTAAATCTGCGTACATCCATATCATAGTATATTGTTTAGTGTTTTTCAAATATGTTTTTATTGTTTAAATACTGCTTGAAAATGCTAAATAGGGGAGATCAAATCAAGTGTGAGGAAACTTTGAAGTTGAGGTGGATTGTTTGAATGTGTGTGTTCAGTGAAGTGTACCAGTCTCTGCAGCAGCTTCCAGCTGCAGTTCAGTTTCAGTTCAGTCTGACTGAGGGAGGTTTTTGTACCATGCTTTCTCACTGTGTGAACACATACTGACTGTTGATAGTGGTGCCACTTTTACAGTAGTAAACTGCTGCATCTTCAGCCTGGACTCCACTGATGGTCAGAGTGAAGTCAGAGTTTGATCCACTGCCTGAAAAACGATCTGGAGTCCCTGATGCTCTACGATTAGCCAAGTAAATGAGAAGTTTAGGAGCTTCTCCGACTTTCTGTTGGTACCAGCTAAAACAGGGGTAAGACGAGGCACAATCATCATCAACATCCTGACTGGTCCTACAGCTGATGGAGACGGAGCGTCCCAGAGCAGAGCTCACTGCTCCAGACTGGGTCACTGTGACCTGTCCTCTGGACTCTGAGGACACAGAGACAAAAACATAAAGCAGCGTCACGGTTTTGTCGGCTTCATTTCAGAGGGACGGATGTTGATAGAGGAGAGGAGTTTGATTGTCTGGACTTTACCTGTGAAGCAGCAGCAGAGGAGAGTCCAGATGAGGACGGAGATCAACGTCATGTTTTTGATGAGGAGGATTTCTGTGTCTTCTGTTGGGATGAAGGACAGCTGTCAGTCATCCAGTGTTCAACTCTCAGGACTATAAAGTCTCCCAGAGCACTGGAGCATGGTGCTGCTGATGCAAAGTGGCTCTCTATGGAAATGCTCTGACTGACTCCAACAGGGACTTGGATTACTCTGATGATGCTGTTTATCAATGGATCAATCAGTTTACCACAGTATTGATTAATAATGTGTTATGGCTTCTTTTTCTTGTAGGTTTTGGTTTGATGACTGCAGAAATATTTTCTTTCAGAACGTCTTCTGTCTGGTTTCATTGAATGTTAGAGGGATCAATTTAAGATTCAGACAAATTGAACAATATATCTGTAAAAACGTGATGAATTCTGAACAATTGTGGCACAATTTGATTAATAAAATATGAAATAATTATTTTTTTAAAAACAGGAACTGTTCATGTTGAGTTTGTTGTGTTCAAAGTCAGAGAGCCGTGTCTCTCTACAGTGAGAGGTTTTTGTACGACGACTCAATCAGTTTGTATCACTGTGGTTGACTTTCGGTGGAGGAACCAGACTGGATGTTGGAAGTAAGTCAAATGTTTATTATTTCAGGAGCAATTTTTTTATTTTCATTTTATTTTATATTGAAACAGTCTAGAAAAAAAGATTTGCCTTTACACTTTCATGGATGACTTTTTCGACCTTTTTTGCGCTAAGAGACAAAGTTCACTTCAGCAACA
>CAKAOH010036273.1:0-46979 GCA_916701665.1 Sebastiscus tertius | reverse complement strand
CTAAGCGGGTCTCTTAAGGTTAAACTAATGGACCAAAAACAAGAACTAGAATCTAGTGAGACCCAATAACCTAAATTCTAATTATAAGAAATCATGATGCTGCTGAAGACAGATACAAAACTGCTGACCAATGTTCATTCAAGTATCATTAATTGCCCCCCAAAAAGAACATTATATCTACTGACTGATAACGTACACAGGCTGTAGAGGTTTAGGGAATAATAACAATGAAGTCCTGTTTAAGAACTGGCCTGGCTTCACTACTCATAACCCCACAGCTGAGTAAATAAAGGCATGGTAATGGATAGTGAGGTCACTGGTAGGGTATCTGACATGAGCACGGGCGGCCTGTAGATGTCAGCAGTGACAAACTGCCTTGACATGACTTGAGTGGTGTAGGCCAAGCAACACAAACCATCACTCAGCAATGAAACACAAACTAAATGTCAAACTATGCCAGTTCATATTTGTGTTTTACTTCATTCTGATGCTTAAATACTACAAGTGCTTGCAGGTGCTTTCATGTGTAGGTGCCGCATTTGCATTTCTTGATATCTAGCTGTTCAGTCATACCTGCAGTGACTCACAAACGTTGCAACAATAAAGACCCAGATTTTAGATCAGTCGTTCCCAAGCTTTTTCACATTACCAATATAATAATCTTGATCCTATCAGAAGGTAAATTCCATAAAATGCCTTCCCATTAAGGCTGCATCTAACGATTATTTTCTTGATTAATCAATTAGTTGTTTGGTCTATAAAAGGTCAGAAAATGGTGAAAAATGTCCATCGGTGTTTCCCAAAGCCCAAGATGACGTCCTCAAATGTCTTGCTTTATCCACAACTCAAAGATATTCAGTTTCCTGTCATAGAGGAGTAAAGAAACCAGAAAATATTCACATTTAAGAGGCTGGAATCAGAGAATTTTTACTTTTTTTTTCCTCAAAAAATGACTTAAATTGATTAATTGATTATCAAAATAGTTGCCGATTAATTTAATAGTTGACAACTAATCGATTAATTGTTGCAGATCCTAGCAAGACGTTGTGAGAGGTGAGTTTTCACAACTTCTTAAATAGATGCTTCAAAAATAAAGGTGTTCATTAGGAGGCAAATTCCATAAAAAAGCCGCCCCACTACGAATTTAAAGCATAATTACGCATTAAACCAGGGAACCCGAGCTGTTAACATATGTCCTCACTCTTAACAGCTGTCACCATGTGTTGAGTTAGCTCTCGGAGCAGGTTGTTACACCAGAAACCACACCACAGACACAGTGCAGCTACATTCTCACAACACAAACCCCTGACGGGACACTTAACTTGATGTCTGAATCTGATTTCCGCTGGTTTACTCATTTCTCTGCTCTGCGAGTCGCTTTGCATCGTCTCTTTTCCGGCCGATCTCACCTCTTCGCTTTGATCGTCTCGGTAATTAACTCCGTCTGCAGCAGTCTAGCTCCATGTCCAATGGTTCGCTCTCTCATTACAGTTTCCCCGTCACTACTCCAGTCTGTCACCTTCATCCCTCTCTGTCTATTTTTTGGAACTGTGCCCGATTCTTGCATTTTCTTTCCCGACTGGATCAAACCCCTATTTCTGTCCCTGCATGCAATCCTGCATCAAAGGGAGTGAAAGTGGGAGTGAAATGACTGCAAGAAGCCTTGTCAGACTAGCCAGGTGAGAACATTGGCGCTGCTGTCTGGAATCACACACACACATTTTGAAGCTCCAGATTTAGCCCTGTAGCGCTGCAGAAAGCTTTGATCAATCGAAGCCACTCTTGGCTTGGTCTAATGTCGTAAGAGGGGCATTGTGTCGGGAAACACACACGTTCATGAGCTATACAGAGAGAGAAATATGCTCAAATCATAAAATGGCAAACTCAAGCCCAACAGCTGTCAGTGTGTCAGTGTGCTGACTTGACTATGACTTGCCCCTAAACTGCATGTGATTATCAGAAAGTGGGCATGTCTGTAAAGGGGAGACTCGTGGGTACCCATAGAACCCATTTTCATTCACACAGGGCGGCTGTGGCTCAGAGGGTAGAGCAGGTTGTCCATCAATCGGGAGGTTGGTGGTTCGATCCCCGGCTGCTCCGGGTCACATGTCGATGTGTCCTTGAGCAAGACACTTAACCCCAAATTGCACCCGAAGGCATAGCCAGTATGCCAGATGAGTATTTAGATTAGATCCTGATGGGCAAAGTTGGCACCTTAGCAGCCTCTGCCATCAGTGGAAGACTAGAAAAGCGCTATATAAATGCAAGTCCATTTACCATCTTGAGGTCAGAGGTCAAGGGACCCCCTTTATTCCTTGCCTAATTTTGGAGCGTTATTTAGCCTCCTTCCTGACAAGCTAACATGGCATGGTTGGTACCAATGGTTTACCTTAGGTTTTAGTTTCATGTGATACTAGTAGCTTCACCCCAGCTTTAAAACTGTACCTGCTACAACCTAAAAATTGCAATTACACATTATTATCACATTAACTTTGACAGCCGTATTCTTTAGATGAATCGATGAAGCATTTGGTCGATAAAATGTCAGAAAATAGTGAAAAATGTCCATCCCAGTTGCTCAAAGTCCAAGGTGATGTCTTAAAATGTCTTGTTTTGTCAGTCCTAAACCCAAAGATATTCAGTTTAATATGATATAAAACAAAAAGAAGCTGGAACTCTCCATATATGAGAGGTTGAAAACAGCATTTTCTGCCATTTTAGCAAGAAAAATGACTTTTTAATTGATCACAAAAACAGTGGGCGGTCATATTTCTGTCAACCAGCTATTGCAGCTCTAGAAGAATACATGAATATACACACACAAGTACACACTCACATCTATGCGCAGGCATGCCTGCAACAACACATCCAAAAATAAATACACAACACAAAATCACGCCAACCCCTTACACACACACACACACACACACACACACACACACACACACACACACACACACACAGAGATAGAGTATACTATACGTGAACTGCATGCATCTATGAGCTTCATTCAGTAAAAACACACACCGAGCTGACTGAATAGACTCGGCACACTCACAGCAATGCTCAACTCTATTACTGGCGAGTCTACACAGCACAGACGGCTGGATTAAGATACAGCGAAGGGAGACAGATGATGGAGACGGGGGGAAAATAGAGGGACCTGGAGTGAATATGACGGAGTGTGAGAGGGACGGAGAGACAGGGAGAGTCTAAGAGGAGACAGGGAGGTACGGAGGCAGCATATGATTGAGACTGGATTGAGTGTGTGTGTGTGTGGGGAAGACAGAGCAACGGTATAGGGGAAGTGGGGAAGAGCGTATAATACAGATAAGACCGACAGCGAGAGGTGGAATGAGGGTGAAGTGAAAGGGAGGGAATAGATGAAGATAAAAAGTCTCAAATATTCTCTTAAGAATCCAATTCAACCTCAGTCCAGACTACCGTATCTCTGGCACCATGGCAGTGTGTGTGTGTGTGTGTGTGTGTGTGTGTGTGTGTGTGTGCCAGCTGGGGAGAGGGGCGATGTAATGAATTGAAGCTCGAATTGGAGGTGACAACTGCAAAGGCAGAGAAAGGGAAGGAGAGAGGGAGACAGAGGGAGTGGGTGGAGTCAACAGGGGATCACATGAGGAGATGAGGACTCAAATACTGTCAAGCAGAGAAGACTGCAAGTGCATACACACTAACAATAATGCAAACACATGCACTTCTCTTGGTGCTTCTCACAGTGCAGCCCTGTCTCCTACAAAAATGACCATCCCATACAACTAAACTGCGTTCTCAATTACGTTTAGAGGGAAACCTATTTTCTCTCGGATTATGATTGCAGTTTTAAACAGTTTTTAAACACGTAGTTAAAACGAAAGCTGCAGCAAAACTACTTAGTTAGATTGGGTAAAAGTCAAGTGTTTGTTTGATCGCTTGATATGCTACGTCACCTACTCTGCGCATCGCTCGTTGTACTGCGTCACTCGCTGCGGCCGGCTGTAATCCGCCAGTAAACTAGAAGAAGTAGAGGTTTGCGAGCTGGAAACGAAACAAGTGGGCTTGGCCATCTAAACATCTACGAAAGAATAATGGAGAAAGGTCTTCAGGAATTTGTTTCACTTTAGTATTAATTGTTTTCTCATGTCAGCTAGTATTGGCCTTGTTTGACGTTGGCCGGAGACAAGACAAGCATGTCAGAATGTATTCGGCAAAGGTGTTTCCATAATCCAATTATTGCATCAACTCTTTTTCGATAAAGGCAAAAAACACCACAAGCGAGCGTAAAAACATTTTGCAATTGAGGAAGTTTTATCGAATTTTACAGCTTTTCTAATGTGCATTAAATTATGTGAATGGAAACATGGTTATTGGCACAAATTATGTTATTGTTGCGAAAAAAAAACCCACTGCATTTTCCAATCTATGGGAACTTTCTCTGCCGTACTTTTTCCACCAACATATGCTCAAAAATGATTTGGAAGAGAAATGGTTAGAGCCTGAAAGTTTGGCAGCTTGAGAGGACAACTTTTTTTTTTCCCAACATAAGGGGATTCGGCACAGCAAACACATTACCTAGAAATCTCTCTGAAACACATTTTAATCTGAGTTATGGAAAATAGCTGCATCCTGTGATTTGGCAGGCGCTGGTTTATGAGTTACAAGGTTCAACAAGCATTGGATGGCAACTTTTTTAGCCTGGCTATATGACAGTGGTCTGGCAAGCTTCTATGTAGGATAAACTGCCATTAGTTGGCAGTTTCCACATTTCATTGTGCCAGTATTGTGACAGACGGGATGCTGAATGGCGCTGTCACCAACGCTGCCCAAGGCCTGTGACTTTTGCCCCAGTTGTCTGAGAGTGATGAAGGAGGGAGATGCAGGAAGGAAAGATAAACAAAGGAAGTAAATAGAGATGAAAGGGAGTGCATATGTGTGGTGTTTTCTCTGCCCTCATTTCATGTTCAATGAATCATTCACATATTCTAAAATCCTGGACACATTACTGTATAACAGGGATTAACCCTCGAACAATGGACTGTGTATATGAGTGTATCATAGTGGAAAAGTCCACTATCCTGAATCATCCCTCAATCAGAATTGTATTGTAACTCAAATATCTTACTGGAACTGGAACTGAGTGTGTATATTTCCACAGAAAATGATCATTCTTGAAATTAGTATGGGTGGGACAAAGTTTCCCAAGTCCCAAGTAAGTCTCACATCTTGGCTATGAAGTCCCGAGTAAACCTTTCCGAGTAAACTTCTAGCTTCAAGCCCGAAACAAGTTATTATTTGTTGCCTTTGACTGCCGTTTCGAAGCCTTGAATTCGGCATTTTGGAGAGAGGGTGGAGCTAAGTACAACCGAACGCTGAATAAGACATTTTCAGGCGACCAAAAAGGTTAGAATTAAAACTTAAAAACACACTGTGAAAGGGTTAACGTTGTAAGACAAAAACACGGACAACGCTGTGGTAGCAAACTGTCAATCACAAGGTAGCCACGCCCTAAAGCATCCCCTGCTTTATGGTCTATTTGAATCTAAATTGGACCATAATTTACTAAATGAACATCATGCTGTATTGAAGAAGACTTGAAACTAGTGATTGAGACCATAAACTCACGTTTACAATGTTTACTGAGGTAATAAATCAAGTGACAAGTAGGCTAATTTTCTCATAGACTTCAACCAGAGGAGTCGCCCCCTGCTGGTTGTTCGAAATAATGCAAGTTTAAGGCACTTCATCATCCCTTTTCAGACCCGGAGGTAGCCCACCGATCTGCTGGTGTACACTGCCACATGCACCTTTCTCTCATACTTGTGCAACATGATTGGCTGCTACAAAACAAGTGAAGTCATAGTTTAATAGAAACCATGCAATTAATTTCACAATGAATTTCACGAGAATTACAAGCGTAAAGTACTCAACTCAATAATGAAATAACAACCCGGAACATTAAATAACGCCTCAGCCCCGTCTTCATCAGAATAAACTACGCCAGTGTGGATTTTCGTGGTGAGTAATGGCTTGAAATTGGCTGCACGCTCACTCATCCCACACAGTCTTTTACCAGTCATTCAGTTTTCTGGTGGCTTACACAGTGAATAAGGTAATTAGCCCGGGTCAGCACCCCTGCAGAGTCAAGTATTCTTCTCTGGAGGACTGAAGGTATTACAACCAGGCTTTAGTGGAAATTCCTCCCAGTTGGCATCTAGAGAGAGGGTTATAGTGTGTGTGTGCATGTGTGTGTGTGTGTGTGTGTGTGTGTGTGTGTGTGTGTGTGTGTGTTTGTGTGTGTGGCAGCAGGTAGCAGACGGTGCTGCCAAACAGTGTTTCTGAGAGGAATATTCAGCCTGTCGCAGCCCGTCTGTCCTCCTCTACTCGCTCTAACACCTATGTGAGGACATTCTCAAGACCGACAGAAAATAAGATACAGTCAATATCTTTTTTTGTAAAACTCTACATTGTCTGATGGCCGTTGGGCTGTCTGACGTGGCAAACCATCTTTTCCTCCATCATTTCTGCTATTTCAGGCTTTTCTTGCCCTCCATCTCCTCTCTTTCTCCCACCCCCTCTATATTCTGCAACCCATCTTTTATCTTCCTGCTGTGGGAGGAGAACAGTATGAATAAAACTTGATGCTATGATATGAAGGATCCATATGTGATTTTGATGGAGTTGATTTAATGTTAATTAATGGGATGTTACCATAGAAACAGAATAGGAGTAGAATGGACATTGAACTGTTCTGCATGGTCATTTGACTAGTACAAAAAGGTGATTGTTGTTATGGTGACAACACAGTCACAGTTAGTGGGGCTAAATTTGACTCCTTTACTCTGTCTCTCTACGCTTTGTAACGTTACTACTCCACTGCTTGTTTAGTTGTTTCTGCAAAACCTCACCTCAGGGAATCCTTAACTTGCCGTAAGTCAGTTTAGTTTGTACGGATGTTTGCTCGCTACAGCCAAGCCCCCAGGAAGTGCGCCGGGCATTGAAGCAAGTTTTCTTAGTGGCCAAATCAACATCACAGTGCGAACACTTGAATATTTAAATCATCAGGTCCTTAAAGTTGTAAAATGGACAAATAGATGAATCCCGAGTTATTTCCCCTCCTCTGTTCATGTGAATGAGCCCCAGACTGAGTTAAAGGAAACGCTACTGCACTTGCTCTATGGGCCCAATGGATGCAGAAGATTGCTGGAAGATCCGGGTACTTTATCACTCTGCAATCAAGCCGTTTTGGCTTCATGTACCACTGAACAACTTTTATAGGAATGAACGGGAGCTCGCCTCCAACGCTGTATACAGTTCTCTTTATAGATCCATGGCTATAACGGTCACAATGGCAACGGTACACATAAACATGGCCGGCGCTCTGACCATCCTGCTACGTTGATTTGATTGGGAATGTCCGTTCTGCCACCCACATCTACAGAACTGGATGATGAATGTCTCCATCTGTTTGTAAACAGGATGAAATGCTGCTCCAATCAAAATGTGTGCATGTGGTGTTTTCTAAAGTGAAAGAGTGGACTTGATCGTGCACACTATCAACTCCCTTTTGTTCTGTGTTTGTGTTTTACAGGAAGCTGTAAGGCGTCTCCGTCTGGGCCCCTGAGGAAGGTGGGCCACGGCCAGGTCTGCCGGATACAGGAGGGAAGGCTGAACACTTGGCTTTAACACTGACACGACTACTTGTGTATGCACACACACGCATGCGACACGCAGACACACACACCTTAGTAGCTCCTGGCTCCCCTCTGTTAACAGATGCTTCCTGCCCCGCAGCCGTACTCACACTACTTCACACATGCAAACACACACACACACACACACACACGTAACACACACACTGGCACCCCTACAGGTTGACCCCGAGGCCGGGCGGAGGGGCGGCCCCACCCTTTGGTCCTCCTGTGGTGTTTCTTGTTAATGTTGGATCCTGCTCCGCTCCGTTGGCCCGCTCACCTCAGCGGCCCAGACGGGGCGCACGCTACAATTTCGGTACCAAACGACAGGACAGGAAATTAACTTTGCTTCCTGAACTCCCAACGTTCATCAGACATTTTATTATTGTTCCTGACAAAAATTGTTCTTGACAACAAAATGAAGTCAGTGCAACTGCTAGATGCGAGCCTGAACGAGTTGAACAAAGCAATTCTTTCCATTATGGTTTGAATTTATAGCCATTTGGTGTGATTGTTCCATGCTACTGCCAAGATGTCTCAAGGTGACAGTCTACAGATGTGCATTAAAAGGAATGTGTTAATGAATATACAGTGTGAAAATGTGAACGCAGAAATGTGGTTATAAAAAAAACTTAAATACAAACCAAAAGAATTGCTTTTCTCTTCACTGAAGCAAACATGCAAAGTGTTTTTTATAGGAATGTGCTCATAATTGTTTGCTTTAGAGGTTGATTGGTTACTTTAATATGTTTCAGTCATCCTGCATATTAAAACAAAAGACTAATTCATTAGCAAATTAATAAGGTTTAGTGTGTTTTTGCAATGCCAAACCGACCGACAGACCTTCTTCTTGCCTGATAACCTTTGTTTTCATACCACACATTGTCTGCTTCCCCCACACGCTCTCTTTGTTTTTCTCTCTCTTTCTCAGAAAATTCGCAAACACCCACAGAGCAATCACCCTCCATCCCATCTTGTATTTATAAATGCCCTTGAAAATTATCCAGTAAAGGCTCTCTGGTTGTGCAGGCAGAGGAGGGGATGTGGATCAATATCAGTGAGATAATGGGAGCAAGTGAAATTGGGGGGGTGGGGACTGTGGGTGGTTGAAATATCAGCACAGGGATGTGTGTGTGTGTGCGTGTGTGTGTGTGTGTGTGGACGGGTGGGGGTAGCAGCTCATATCTGACAGAGCTCTTGTAGGCGGAGTTTGCATTCATAAAGTGAGGGGGAGTAATTTATGTGTATGTGCACATGTATTATATGCATGTGGGTAGTATGTTATAAACGTTGCAGAGTGCCAGTATGTAGGCGTGTGTGTGTGTGTTTGCATTCGTGGGTGTTTAACTGCATCTAAGAGTGAGATGCCAGCAAGGTCATGGGTCACGTGAATGTGTGTGAGTGTGTGAGTGTGTGTGTGTGTTTGTGCACAAAGGCTAGAGTGCATCTCCACATGAGCAGCCTCACTTTCAGTCCATTTAGCCCAGTAATGTTGACCAGCTTGGGCATGTTAATGCACGGAGGCCCTGAGTGGGCTTTTCACTCTGAAATGTCGGCCTATCATAGCTAATGGACAGTAATTACACCATTCAGGACAAAACACTGGCTCTTTTATGCCACTGTACCCGGCGAAGCTATCGAATAGCACTGCTTTTTTTATTTTCTTATAGTTCGACATTAAAAGGTGAAGTGTGGTAAACTACTAAGCAAGCAAGCAAGTGTCTTTTCTATCGGCTGAGAATGGTCACCTGTGACCTTTGTCTGCACCGTAACCAGTACTGGGATTGTTGCCATCATGAAATTTGATATGCTGAGTATTGTGATTGCGATTTATTACCTTTTGTTCAACTGCAAATGTAGTTTGTCAACATCTGGCCATCATGCCAGTTTTTCCTCGCCAAAATTTAGCTCAACTTTGGGGCGTTATTTAGCGTTCTTCCCAAGAAGCTAACATCACACGGTTGATATGAATTGTTCTTTGGTTTTTCTAGTTTTATATGATACCAGAATATTCTCGCTAGCTTTAACACAGAGCCTGCTACAACCTCGGAAAGACAGAACAGCAGCTGTCGGATTGTTAAGAGGTTAATAGTTTATTCAATAAAAAAACAATACTTGACATCCGTGTATCGATATAATATTGCCGCGCAAAATATCGTGATACTACTCTGTATTGATTTTGTCCCCCACCTCAACCATTTTCACATATAACATAAGTATAGTTTTACACAAAGGCTTGTGGCATTTGTGATGCTTTACGGCATGCCCCAAAGCCAGCAGTAGTGTATGTTGATGAGTTTTATTTTTGAAATGTCCAGAATAACAAAGGGACCTTACATCAGAGATTCACATGGAAAAGAAAAGGAAGATTTTAGCAACAAGGCCTGTTTTTGTTTAGAAGGATTGAATAGTAATTTATGACTTATGGGAGGTGAGTTGGGCATGGCCCGGCCTAATGCAACCCATATCGATCTTTATCACCCCTACTTCCTGTGCATATGATATCCAAGACCTCCCTCGGCACGCTAAAAGCCCTCTCTCTCAAATGTTGCCTCTCGCTCTGATTCCCTCTCTCTGTTTTCTGTCTCGCACTCATTTACTCTCTCTCTCTCTCCCTCTCTTCTAGTCTCATCTGGACGCCCTCCACCCCCGTCACCCCCCATCTCTCTGGGCTCAAAGGCCACATTACCTTGACACCCTGTGTGATTTCTGTCAGTCCGTCAATCAGCCCGTCTGTGGTCTTGAGGTCGGAGTAAATCTGCCAAGGCCAATGTTAAGAGGCTGTGGCATTATATCACCTGGCAAAGGTCGTCCTCTGAGTGCACAGAAATGGTTCTGTCAACATATTCAGGTACCAGGGGAGCCACGGTGCAACTATCTAATACTCTTTAATGGAGCTGGCCGTTTCTATCCGCTGATCTGATGACGCAGAGGATTACGGAACAAAGTGCATTTCGTGATCGACAGCTACTCTTAGCTGCAACCTGTTGACGCTATAGATGCTGAAAAATGAGTTTTTTTCTACTATTCTATCCTCATAAACCAGGATTTCTCTTCCTTTTGCTTATTTGACTTGTTTGTAACTTCTTGGTGACACAGGGGGCAATTACCACAAACGCATCGGCCTCTGGCAGTATTCAAATGTCACCTTCTTTGTTACGGTAGCTCATTTCAATGTCCCGGGTCTTGTTTTTGGTCTGCAATAGCCATTACACTGTATGGACCACTGGTTTTCTGAAACTCTTGTTTGCAAGTTATTGTTCCTCTCAAGAAAATGAGAGTAAAATATGTTTTCCATGTGAAGAAAACAACATTTTAATACTTCAGATTTTGTCCGTTTTTTAAGGATTGCACATGTGAAAAATCTGGATGGAAAGATTACTGTTAACTTAAACATTGATTACAAAATTAAAAAGCATATTTCAGGTATTTTTTATAGCTTAAAGAGGCCCAAGAAAACTTTATAATCATTAGGATCTAAATGAAATCACATACTGTACATGTCCGATGTCACCATACTTGGTCAGGGTTTTTGCCAATTGCTCCTCCAATTAAACCGCAACAATCACTTCATTTCATCTTTGAATTGAATTCAGTTTGGTAATTACTTTTATGTCTTTATCTTTATGTGACGTATGAACATGTACCTTGTTGAAAAACAGTGCAGAGCTTCGAGGCGCTCGGTTCCTAATCAGACCCGTAAAGCTGCCTGGGCATGAAGCCACGACACTTAGAAAGAGGGTCAATAGACTGTACTGAAGAATAATTAATCTCCTTACTCCACTCAATAGATGTTCAGCAGTTTAATGTAGCCATCTATCCTATCTGATCGGATGATGAATGGTAGAGGCTAGGAACTGTAGCTTGAATCAAATATAGCATCTAGCTGTTTCAACAGAAGTCTGATGACATTGAGCAGAAGAGCAGTAAAGTCTACTTTCAAATGTTTTCCCTCATTTAAATCTAGTTTTCACCCTATAAAACCACTTGAAACCAACCATTAACTGGACAAACTGGCTCTGTCTAGTATGATTATATACTGTGTTTTCCTGTTATTGTTTGTGGATGCATTCTGGTCCATGTTTCCACGGATGCAGCGGGCGGAATAAGAGTGGAACTTGTTTGGATATGCCAGACGTTTTGTACGTCTACCTGTCGATCTGTCTGAGCTGCCTTGCCTTGCCCTTCCAGCCTTGGCACTGAATCCATCATCCCAATGTAGCTCTCCGCTACCAACACCTCCACAGCCCCATTGCTATTCAACGCAGCGTGGAGGCAACACAAACTGATTATGCCGATGTTCAGGAAGGCCCATTGATTGCTG
Source organism: Sebastiscus tertius (assembly GCA_916701665.1). Lineage (NCBI taxonomy): Eukaryota > Metazoa > Chordata > Actinopteri > Perciformes > Sebastidae > Sebastiscus > Sebastiscus tertius. The sequence continues at coordinate 34,973 of CAKAOH010036273.1, read as the reverse complement.
AGGGAAGCAAAGGCAGAAGCCTGGGTCAACCTGAGTCTGGACCTGCTGCACTCTGCCAGGGACGTCTGCAGCCAAGAGGGGGGAATTAGTTTCAATCTCAGGTACGTGCTTGTGTTGAGCAATAATCCTTCGATCAGAACATGGTTCTGGTTAGAAATGACTGATGTTCAGCACATATGACAGAAGAAAGAAAGGAAACTATGAATCATATAAAAGTCTTTCAACTGAGCAACAAAGTCAGCTTGACCGGACAACGTTGTGGTAGCGACATGTCAATCACAAGGTAGCCACGCCATAAAGCATTCCCTGCTTTATGGTCTATCTGACTCTAAATGGGACCATCATTTACTAAATGAACATCATGCTGTATTGAAGAAGACTTGAAGCTAATGATTTAATGATTCAATGTTTACTGAGGTAATAAATCAAGTGATTTTCTCATAGACTTCTATACAATCAAACTTCATTTTGCAACCAGAGGAGTCGCGCCCTACAGGCTATTAGAAATAATGCAAGTTTAAGGTGCTTCAGCATTGGCTTCACTTTTCAGACCCCGGAGATGCCCACTGGTAGCAACCTGCAGTCCTTTTAAAGCAACCAATAGATACCAGCTACGATCTTCCGCAAAGTTGAAACAAATTGCTAAATCAAGTAAATGCTTAAAGAAAAGTACAAGTAAATACGCTCAAAATCAGTTAGATTGTCATTTGGTCTGTTCTCGACCAAAGAAATTCTTAGTAACTAACACTCGTACGATTTTGTTGACTAATCGATTAGTTGATTTAATCGCCAGATCTGTAAAACTGAGTTTATCCACAAAGAATCACACAAAAGCAGCACTTTAAATCTTGTGTTTACCAAAGATGTGCCCATAAGTTTCTTGGAAATAAGCCATCCAGCATGAAAAAAGCATAAGAAATGATGAATCGACTAAAGAAATCTTAGTCGACTAAGACCAAAACAACAGAATAGTCGACTAATCAACTAACAGGGGACAGACCTAGGTGCCACCATCATGCAAAGTCGCCACCTTTAAACCAACTTTTTGATGCAATTTCAAGTTCATAGTTCTACCACACTACAGAGACAGGAGTGAAAAAGGAAAACACAAGGCATCTGGAAGGGTAATAAGTAATGGGTGCCATTTGGGTGCATAAACAGAGAGCAAAGGTTGGTCATGTGAGGATACAGATGGTTTTAGAAGGAGTTGGTGTGATTTATAAGACAGGAAGCAGCAGATGAGTGAGGATACAGCCCAGCAGGGCAGCAACAACAGCAGCAGCATCGGGCTGGCAACAACAACAACAGGCCCCATTATTGATGTTTAAATAATAGATGGGGAAGGAGAGAGGGTGAGGGAGACGAAGAGATGAACAAGTAGTAGAGGATGGACGAGTCCCGCACTAAAAACAGATGAGAAAGGAAGGAAAAGGGGGGAGAGGAAGACAGCAGGAAGTCCTCGCTAAAAACAGAAGGAATAGAGAGACAAAGAAAGAGTGAGAGAAAACTTGTGAGAGGCACAAAAAACACAAGAGGGATGCTCAGAAAACAGGTCCCATGTAGGCAGCAGGGAAGGTCAGAGGGTTCGGCGGCGGAACATTTTGACAAGTCTTCCAGCAGCGGGAGGACGAGGACTGAGGTTGTGTTCCCTCGGGATGAGCAGGACGTGATTTAAAGGGACAGTTCGCCCATAAACGCAACACAATAAAAAGATGTTGAAAGCCTCTTAAAGACAGCAGCTTTCTTAAGAGACTATTCTAAGCAGACGTCCCCTTTTCAAGTTCTGTGTTGTTTACTGGAGATGCAAATAAATCTAGGCCTCAGAACCGCTCTGTGCGTCAGAAAAAAAAAAAAGGCCCCACAGGGCAGCTCCACTGGCCTACATTACACCGTCTGTCATCTGATGCCAAAATTCAATCCACGCGGTCAATAACTATACCCTCTGACGTCATGACGCGCTATTTGGTAAAGAGCAAACAGCGGTAATGAACAAAAAGTGCCTAAATGGCTAAATAAGCTGTTTGCTTTCCATAGCAGTCGAGCCAAGAGGGTTATTCTCCAAGTCTGTAGTAAACAAGGCAGTAGAGAAGACCATAAAAGCCTGTTGGCAACAGCAGATTCCCAGTAGAGAAGTAAAACTAAGTGAATCGCATGAATCAAACAACGGGCTGCTCACTGATCTCTTACATCTCCTGTAGTATAAGTCCACTAGTTTAGTTGTCGAAACCCAGATTGCATTTAGGCTAATTTACCCTCTTGACTGGTTGGGAATGTATAAAATGCAAAGCTGCACATGCACTGGTGGTTTATGGTGAATCTTTCAAGATGAATCACTGCAGTGAAGTGAATATCACCAATGTGCAGGCCAGCCAAAACTATCAAAAGACACTTCTAGAGCAAATAATTGGCTGCCATTCAGAGCAGGCGGAATAAGAAGAAGCTTTTCTCTCACTCACTGATGTACTTTTTCTTTCTTTTTCTCCTCCCTCTAATTTCAAATCTCGCTGCGGGACAGCTCTTCATCTTTCAACTTTCCTCATCCCCTCTCCATCCCAGAATGACTTCACAAAATCTTTGTTGAAGAGTTGAAATCCCCTCGCAAGAGACCACCCTGTTCCACACTCTGGCCTCCACTTTGCTTCCCCCTCCCTCCGAACCTGAACTGCAGTGTTTTTAATTGCTACTGTACCTCCAGACAGAGCACACGTCGCCTAATGGGAGGGAAAAGGGAAACGTAATTAACCTTTGCAAAAGGTGGGCTCATCACAGACGCCGACCAATTAACTGTGGACTTCAAACAGGGCGAGCTGGATGAAACCCTCAGTGGCTCTAAACTGAGGATAAATTAGCTTCACTCGTGAACCATAGATAGGCCAGTAATAACACACAGATACAACAGTTCAAGTTTAAATAAGTGCAAAAACAACCATGAAATTGAAAAGCGTCTAAGGTGCTCTTAACTTTTGGTTGGACACAAAATTGGAGCTTAATGATTTAACTAACGCCTAATGAGTCAACTTTTGACTAAAACCCCCAATCTTTGGACAAATGAGGTCAACTGCTCTGAAACGTTGGACTGGAAATAACCTGCAACACTTTCGGTGAGGATGTTCAGTTGATTAATCAGCCAGTATTAGCTTATCGCTGATATATCAGTATACCGTTTATGGCAGCGCATAAATAACAAGAAATGATGGTGCACAAACGGTCTGATAAGTCTGAGGTCATTTAAGGCGCTTTCACAAGCTATAGTCCATTTGGCTAGTCTGAATCAGAGTGAAATTTATACTTTTGGTTTCGTTTTCTATTTAGTCTGGTTTGGTTGCACAAGTTAAAGTGGACCAAATGAAAAAATAATTTGCTGAGGTGCGTGTACGAAGGAGCGAATTTATCTTTTTCGTCTCTAGAGCTGCCACTTCTATGCAGGCCATCGTGAACTTTGATGTTTTACTGTCTTTTTCAATTTGTTTCCAGTTGTTTTAGTCCATACCAGAGTACGATTACTGCGTTCACAACCGCTCAAACGGACAATGGACAAACCAAACACCGGCTCTAGAGAGGGTCTTTCACGTTTTTACGTCACCTGAAGGCCACCGTAGTTGTCCGATGCGCTTGTGAAACTGCGGTAACGTGAACAGCAGAGTGTAAAACTGGTATCGCCAGTCGCCATCTGACTTCCGTTGCTCCTAAAGTAGTGTTATTATGGTATTGATGGCCTCTGAGCGAGGCGAATGTCGTTACCACGGTTTTGCACTCGGCAGCTCACGTTACCACAGTCTTGGAAAGGGAGGAGTGAGAGGAGGGGTACTCAGTTGGTTGCAATCTGCAACCACTAGATGCCACCAAATCCTACACACTGTACCTTTAATAAAAAAAAATAATCTGCAGATTAATTGATAGTGAAAATAATTATTGAAGCCCTATTGAATGTCGTGCTCAGTACATATCTTGGTCTCAATACTTTATTTTCTTGAACTTATGGTATCCTTCTCCAAAATGTCTGTTTATCTTAATAAAATCAGACAATATAACATTAGAAGATTTAAAACTCAAATATAAACATTGCTATTGGATTTACAAGGTTTTCCCTCAGCAGCAGTGACATTAGACTCGTTGCCAGTAGTCAGAGATTTATGCATAATTTGGCTCACACAAGAGACGGAGAGCAATAAAGACGAGTAATAAGGTATTTAAGACCATGTTCTGTGACTGCGTGAGGTTTAGGTTTAATGTGTTATCTTAGACTGAACATCTTCTCACTTTATCCCCTTTCATCTCCGGGGACCTAATTATTACTGATCCTACTGAAAGCACACACTCACACTCACACACATAATGAAGACAAACATCTCTGAGGCTTTCAGCACCCAGACAGGAGCTCCCAGAGAGCCAGACGCATAGGGATCTATGCGACAGTCAGGACGACCAATGAGCCGTAGAGCAGTGGGGGGTCCTGGCATGTTAGTTTGAATATTAAAAAATAAAACCAACAACAAGAATCCATAAAAGACAAATTTGATGCACTCTAGTTGCTTCCCTTGCGTCATCAAGAAGTTCACCAGCGGCTAAAACTAAGACATCAAACTGTTAATTACACACATCATTACCAGCCTACTGCTGACTACTGGGAGCCAGTAGACAGATTAGACAGATCAGATGGATTACATGTATAAGCTGACAGATATAATGGGAAAAACAAAGAATTATTAAGAATCGGTTGTCGCCATGGTTACAACAGGACTTTACTGCACAGAATGGGGACTTCTAGGCCTGCAGAAATAACCAATTATATCGCTAGGTTACGTGTTAATGATTATTAATTACCAACCTTAGTCTCAAATGGCATCTCATATATATAATCTATTCAATTGTGAGCATTCAAATTACTATTATTGTTACTCTATATAGGCTTATAAATTGGGATGTCAAACGACTTATAAGCCTCGTTTGACAAAATATCTAATCGTGATTAATCGCAAATAAATCACACATTTTTGTGTTGTTCTGTTCAAAATGTACCTTATAGGGAGATCTTATCAACATGGGAGTGGGCAAATATGCTCCTTTATGCAAATGTTTGTCTATATTTATTATTGTAAATCAATTAACAACACAAAACAATGACAAATAGTGTCCAGAAACCCTCACAGGTACTGCGTTTAGCATGGAAAATATGCACAAATCAACATGGCAAACTGCAGCCCAACAGGCAACAACAGCTGTCAGTGTGTCAGTGTGATGACTTGACTATGACTTGCCCAAAACTGCATGTGATTATCATAAAGTGCAAAGAGGAGACTCGTGGGTACCCATAGAACCCATTTTCATTCACATATCTTGAGGTCAAAGGTCAAGGGACCCCTTCGAAAACGACCATGCCAGTTTTTCCTCGCCAAAATGTAGCTTAAGTTTGGAGCGCTATTTAGCCTCCTTCACGACAAGCTGGTATGCTTGGTACCAATGGATTCCTTAAGTTTTTTAGTTTCATATGATACCAGTATCTTCACTCTAGCTTTAACACTGAGCCCGCTAGTCGAGTTGAGTTGAGTTGAATGGCGTTAAAATTAATTTGCATTCCAAATATTTTTGGAAACCCTCAAATCAGTTTGTCTTTTGGAGAGTAAGGAGTGCTGCTAGGAATAATAAGACATGGTGCAAAGACAGAAAAAAAAACATCTTCATTACATCAAAGCACTTCAGTGTCCAAGCAGTGCAATGTTTTACCTTCTCAGGTTACCACACACTGCACAAACAGGAGGAAGCAGGATATATAGGGCTCTTTGTCACACATAAATAGTTAAAAGCTTGTCTGTTGAGTCAATGGACACATCCAGTCTATATACTGTGCAGGTGATTCTTGTGGTTTTTAAATTCATCCCCCCCCTTTACAGTGAAGAGAAGGGAGGCTTGGCATATTACCAGGCTTTGTGGATATCAGTATTTTTCAGGATACAACAGTTCAAATTCAAATTAAAGGAAGAAAGAAAGCATGAATGCGTTTCTAAATAGAGAATAAATATTCGTCATATGCATATAAATCAATCTCTCATCCCCACCCTATCTCTCCTTGTCAGTAACACACACACACATATACACACACACACACACACACACACACACACACACACACGCACACGCACAGGCAGCAGCAGCATCCTAAGCCAGAGGCACTGGCCAGAAAAAGGGATTACGACATCGCTTACTTTGGAGGACCACGGCTGCAAGCAGTTGGCATAGCAACGGACCAGGAAAGCCATTTCCACAGAAGGGAGGGTGCCAGCGAGGGGAAGTTTCCCCTCGTTCACCAAGAGATGAAGAAAAAAAAGAAAAGAATAAGTAAAAGAGGAGGGCAAGGGGGCTGACGCCAATCTCTTTGCTGCAAGAGGCGAAATGTCCAGGGGGGAGATTTTTTAAAAATCCTCCGTGTAATAAAAGGAAGAAGATGGGCTGTCAGATGTCGCTGTAGAGGGAGACTCAAAGTCAAGGCAGATCCATTTATACGTCAAGCTTTCTCTCTTCTACTAACGCGTTCAAAGGAACTGCAACGGAGAAGCTTAAAACACTCCCAAAAAATGGAAATCTGCAGAACATTCAAAACTGATCCCAGAGCTGGAGGCGACGTGGTCGAAGATAAAGCCAACTTAACATCCAAATTCAGTCGATTTTTCTGTTGAAAGTTAAATGTAGAAACTCATTTTCGTCACTTTCCTTTCTTTAAAGAAGCAGAGGTTCCTCTCCTCAGTGGATGAGCCAGTGCTGGATAAAAAGAGGGGCTTGTCTGTGCATCTGCAGCCCCCTGGGAAGAAGCCTCTTGTCTGGCTTTAAAGTCCTCCAAACAGTCCCCCTCTCACCTCCCAAAAGCCTGGATCATCTGCCTGCAGCTTTCCTCGCACTCCTCATTCAATGTCTATCAAACTCCTTTTACTCTGCCTCTTTGCAACTCTTTTATCTCTCTACAGAGCTCCAGCGGTGCATGTGCGTGCCCAGCGGTGCAGCTCCATGGCAGGGGCCAGTGATCCCGCTCTCTTAACCCAGTTTACAAGCTTCTCCTCCCTGGTTAGCGCTCACACCTCACGCCAGCGTTCTTCCTCTCCCTCCCGCCCCTCGGAGAGAAGCCCCCGCGGATAGGATGCTGCGCTGTGGAGAGCCAGCTGCTAATGGGAAAACGGAGGAGAGAGTGAGAGCGAGGAGGGAGGAGGGAGAAGGGAGGAGAATCCAGCTGAAAAAGAATGACATCACCTGTGCAGCGAGCGGAGAGAGAGAGAGAGAGAGGGATGGAGGGGATGGGAGGTGGCGTGGATGACGCGAGATCAAGCAGAGGGAAACTGCATTAGATGGATTGGCTGCTGAGCAGATGTGGACGAGAGAGAGAGAGATGGATGGACAGGGACAGAGATAGAGAGGAAAAAGAGGGAGCATCTTTATTGATCTGCTGGTAACATAAAGCTGAGTGTATTGAGGCAACCCCCTCCTCTTTGTAAGCGTGCCGCATAAATTACAAAAAAACGGGGGGGATGCATAAATCACGGAGCCCCTATCAGATACAAAGACAGGCGCTGGCGGTATTTTGGTGAATGTGAACAGGCGACACAATAGCGACAGGCGATAATGGGTTCCCCCCCGTCGAAAAGCACCCGTCTGGAGGATTTGCGACACAGTAGACAGGATTTGACGTTAAAAGACACAATCACAGATAAATCACTCCATTACAGTACATCGCTGCAAAACACTGAGGTAATAAAGGCATTAAGGCGCGGGGGTAAAGTATTAGAAGCAGACCTGGTTCTGACAGCAACACATAATTACTTTAAAACCACTTCAAGCATCAGATGTGGGATACCGACAAAGAAAGTTATACCAACAGACTTGCAATCTCCCGAACCAAACTGCCCAACCCCAGTAAGCATTGATTTGGTGATTTGAAAGCCGAAAGACGACTAGAAGTTTAAGCGAAAGCCAAGCTAAATACGCTGAAAAGTTAAAGTTTATATATGAATTACACGTTGAAGAATTGTTCAAATTGAAATGCAGTTGAAGCTAGTCTTACATTTTAATCGTGCCAACTAAAAGTATTCACCAAATTACAAAATCAATTCTTAATGGGAACCACAACCCCTTTAATGAGGGCGAATGAAGCAGAAACTCAGCAGGAGAACAAATAGTAAAACCGTGACTTGAAACACAATGATTTTCTTCTTTTCCAGCCCGTTTTACTTCATTAATTATTAGTGGACACCAACAGGATACAAATATATTTACTCCCAGGAAAAAAAAAAAAAGGGTATTTATTTCAAATATTAAAGCAGCATATGAAATTTGTTTTTTCCTCAGAAACAATCCAAAGCTCACAACCTCAGAAACACAAGTCACGAATTCATGTTGCTAACTTTATTATGCCATTTATCAAACTCATACTATCTGGCACCAGAACACAAAAACACTGTAGAGTACTGTGCACCCTCAAAGGGAGTTACACAGCACAACCTCTGTCATTGGGACTTTCGTATAAAATGTAATTATTTACTGGTTCGACGTATCCTCATGCAACGGTTCCTATGATATCTTATGAAAAGTTATTCCTCATTTTCCTAAAATTGTCTGGCAATACATGACGAATGTCCAACACGTTTTAAATTTCTGCTGGTTACATGCAAACGATCTTTTCAAAATAAACTTCCATCTTCACAGGAAACAACTTCCTTAGGTTTAGGCAATAAAACTACTTAGTTAGGTTTAGGAAAAGATCGTGGTTTAGGTTCAAATAACTCCAGAAGTTATGTGGCAGATAAATCAACGTTGACTTCTGGTTTCACACGGACCCAAACATCGGTCTCCTGGGTGGATGTTGTTTTGACCCGCCCATCTACCCCGACCTCCTCCCTTTACGCTGCATTTGTCGCTCTTTATACTTTCCTGGTTCCCGATTACAGGGATTACACACAAATTGATGTTGTGGGATATATATGAATTAAAGTGCATTACTTTTGCTTCACTTATTTATCCTGAAGAGGTTAAGATGCACACGTGAACAAAAACCCTTCAAATAAAGGATCCTCTGTAAATATTTAAATAATTAAAAAAATGATATTCTATTTTTGGTGCTGAGCCTTCCTTTCCTTCTTCTGTTCCTGCATTAACCAGCTTGTGTGCTGTGCTGTTTTTTTTACATTGAGAAAAAGATGAGAGAGAGAGAGAAGGGATGAATTGAAAGCAGAGACAATAGCAGCTGTCTGCTTGTTTGAACGGCTGATTCTCCTCCAGCAGAGGAGAGATGCAATCTCCTATTACCAGCCACTCCAGAGAGGGGAGGATCTTTCTCACCCTCTCCCTTTTTCCTCTCTCTGACCTCCCTCCCTCTCGTTCACTATATCCCCCCTTCACTGCCTGGTTTTTCCTCCTCCTTCCTCCCTCTCTCTGAATTAAAATGCACAGTTTTTGCAATCTCTGCCGCCACCCTTTCGCCTCAAATTAGCAGTTTTTCAGTCCCTCTTTTCTTTAAAGATCATTTTTATCAGCTGTCCATCTCCCTGTTTCTGTGCTCCACTCTCTTTCTGCTTGCTGCTATGAACCAGCATCTCTACCTTCAGTTCTCTCTCCTCTCTCTGTGTGTGTGTGTGTGTGTGTGTGTGTGTTGTGTGTGTGTGTGTGAAGCGATACGCACCTCCCGACTAGGAATGACATCATCTTTTTACTCAGCAGCCAATCAGATGCAAGCACATGGAGCTCTGCCTTCAGAGGCGTGTTATGTACACAAGAGAGACAGAGAGAACGAGAGAGATGGAAATAGATAGACATGTAGCTAGACGGGTAGAGGGATGGAGAGATAGACAGATAAATGGGTGTATAAATAGATGGGTAGATAAATAGATATACGGGTAGATAGATAGATATACATACAGGTAGATAAATAGGAAAAGGGGGTGTAAGTAAGTGTGTCTCATAAGATTGTGTTCAGACGGTGTGTGCCTTAGTGTGTACTAACTGCAGTATTTTCCTTTTCGCATATTAGTGTGCGCAGCACTACATCATTCGCTTGCCCTGCTGTCAAAGCCCCAGCCCTAATAAACACACACACACACACACACACATACGGAGCTGCTGTATTTTACTTTCTCAAAGAAATAAAACGAAAGGCTACTAACTATGAGAGAGAAACATTTGAAAAGAAAAGTTTGGAGCTCATGTAGTGAAGCCTCCCCGCTGGTCTGCAGTGAGGCTGCGTACGAGTCCATCATCTACAATCTGCCGCTCTTAAAAGAGCAATCAAATGTGATTAAATATTGAGAGTGCAACAAGTAACACTGATTTATTAATAACCATTAACGGAGTTACAAACCAAAACTTTCTTCATGAGTGAATGTTTTTCTTTTCTTTATCAGTGATTGATGGAACACATTGATCATTCAGCCCATCCTATTTAAAGGACCAGTGTGTAACAATTAGCGGGATCTATAATATTAATATGTATGTTTTCTTTAGTGTATAATCACCTGATTCTTCTACAGTAGCCCAGAACGGACAAACCAGACTCTGTTAACTTTTCCTGCTTGGGCCGGAGTCAATAACGTTACTCGTTCCCGTTGCCACCGCTCTCTCTCTCTCTCTCTCACTTCACCACTCACTTCCCACGTACACACACACACTCTACACTCTGGCTCTGCTCCAGATGGCTCGGAGCCATTCCCGTTTTCACCTCACCGCTAGATACCACCAGATCGTACACACTGAGCCTTTAAATAAGGACTTTTTATTACTATTTATTACTATTTATTTTTTATTATTATTTAAAGCCTTTTAACATGTAACTCTATAGCAGTCATTCCCAAAGACTGGGTCGGGTCTGGGACTAACTCTAACTTTGGTCTCATTTAACATGTGTATATGTTTTCAATAACACGTGCATAAAACATAGTTGTGATTTATCAAACGTATATCTCTGAGAAATGGCCGGTTTATCTGTTCAAGATGATGTAAGGTGATGTGGAAATGGCAGTAAAAATGGTCAGGAATGTTCATTTACGCTCAAATTTGCGCTTCTTGTGATTTATAGATAAGGCCTATTGGGAATTGGGTTTCAATTTTGTTTGTCATTTTTAAAAAGTGATGAGTTTTACATTTCAGGTGGTGACAACAGCGACTGAAAGCAACTGAAGTTCTGTTTTTTAGGGATACAAAGTGATCACTGGGACATCCTTACAGAACTAAGCAAGGACCAAAAGTGCTGCCAAAATCAACTAAATCAAAGTATGTCCTGACACCTGCCTAACTGGTTCAAGATGTGGCTCTGTGACAGACAATAACTCAGATAGAATAAATTACCTCAGACAAAGAGCCAGAAGCATACACGAGCAGACGAAATTCAAAACAGAGAAAAGATAAAGAGAGACAAAAGAGAAGACAGGATGTGACACTAATAAATACCAGATAAAGGAAAATATCTCCACGCATCACTGTGCTGTAGCAGTTATCTAAATTAATTTCCATTTGAGGGGAGGGTTTAGGGGAATTAAAGTCAAAACTGTCACAAGAAATACCCACGTTTTATACTCATTATAAACAGAGCTCTGTGTAGAAATTTGCAGCAGCGCACCGTTCTGCGGTTTCATAACATGAAAGTTCAGAGGAGTCGAGCGTCTCGTCCCGTGTGACTGCTCTGATTTTAAAATTCAAACCGAAACCGTAAAAGACACGCACACGCTCCTCGTTGTGCATAACGTGTCTCGGAGGAGCGTTTACTGCAACTCGGAGCACGATGATGATGATGTGGGATCTGTCTGCAAAACACGGAGCAGGACGCGCGTCACACAGGAAACACTTCCTGGAACAGTGTGGCGGCGGCGATTGTGTGCGCTTGTGAGCATGTGGCGGGGTCACGTCAGGTGATTGGGGACGACACACAGAGAGAGAAAAGAGGCCGAGAAAGTCGGAAAATGAAAGAGCGAGAAGAATCAAAGGATACAAGTAGAAGAAAGAAAAAGAAATAGAAAGTGTGTGTGCAGGATTTAAAAGAAAACTGTCAATGTTTTTGGGAAACATGACAAATTCAGGCGGGCACCAACAGACAGGAAATGTGACCTGTCCGATGGCAAGCTGTCAGACAGACACACAAATCAGGCAGCTCGCACTGACTAGACATACCCGCACTGTAGCATCCTGTGTCTCTGTGTGTGCGTGTGTGTGTGTGTGTGTGTGTGTGTGTGTGTGTGGTGTTGCTCAGTGAGGCGTGACATGGCTCAGTGATTTCTGAGGGGCTCCCGTCTCTCTTTGTCACTCAGCCTGCTGCTGGGACAATCACCCCCCTGGGACACCGCAGACACACACTCATTTGTATACCCTCACATGCCTGCACACAGTGGCCAACTGCATTATGTGTGTGAGTATGTGTGTGTGTGTGTGTGTGTGTGTGTGTGTGTGTGTGTGTGTGTGTGTGTGTGTGTGTGTGTGTGTGTGTGGCTACTGTTTACAGCTAATCAGTTCTGCCAGGCTAATTAAAAAGAATCAGCTGACTAAAAGCCCCTATAGCTCTGTAACAAACAGATGTGCATGCACAAACACACACACCCAGAGAAGTGCTGAGTTGGGTGGCCGTTGCAGTCATTACCATGGACAGTCACGGAGACGCTGCGCCTCTTTAACAACACAACTAATGAGGGGAGATATAAGCCAGCGCTGGTTTGGTGCATCACACATCTCTTTGCAACATCAAGGCGTGACGTACAGCTGCAGAACAGACTGCAGGTCGGGACTGGAGAGTTGCTGGTTTGAATCTCAGTGTTGTGTGAATGCAGCAACCAACCAGGACTACCCAAATACTTTCATTATTGTTTTATCTGGAGATTATTTTCTCGATTAATTAATTCATTAATGAATTTTATTCATAAGTTGGTTTGTAAAACGCAAGAAATTTGTGGAAATTGGCAATGGCAATTTCAAGAGCCAAAGTTGACACATTCAAACAACTTCACCGACCAACAGTTCATACAACCCCAAAGACTTTATAATCAGAAGCGACGAAGAAAAACAGTCAAAATTATTAAAAAAATTACTTAAAAATTTGAAATTAAATGAAAATTGTTGATTAACTATTCAATTAATTGACTTATTACTTCAGCTCTACAATTGACACAGTGCGTTCAATTGAAAGTGAGTGTCCAAATCATATCCATCTTTGTGTAGAAGCAGTATTTCTTACGCAACATACACAAACATAAATGACAGCTGAAACTGACAAACACTATTTGCATTCGTTTGTATTTATTTCTACACTGAAAAAAGACGTTTTCCAGTCTTTCTTCGCCTCACTGTAACTGAAGACGAGTTAATAAGATCATTATTTAAAGTCTCTCCAAAGACTCCTCGCCTTCTGTGAGGAATATAACGCCGCCTCACAGCAGGGAGCAGTCAATCCGTATACAGTATATATACAGTCCCTATATAATCTGATGGTTTCCTGCGTACAGGAGACGAGAACACAAGGAGCGATAAAGTCCTCGCTCACACAAAAACAACATAAACGTACGTCGTTACGCAAACACACACACACAAAGAGACAACTATGTGAATGCGCTGACTGCAGCCATCTGATCACATGTTTGAGTGTGTACAAACTCAGTGAGTGTGTGTGTGTGTGTGTGTGTGTGTGTGTGTGAAGGACGAGACAGGAATTCCTGCTATGTAAACCGGCCCTTCCCTTTCCGACTACAGAGACAGAGACAGATTCCAGCCCAAGAAGAGCTGGAGATGCAAAAAACATATAACAGGCAGTGAAAAGGTGTAAACATACAGAATAACTGCGAAGGTGAACGAGGTATTTATTCAAGACGTACTGGAAACAACACTCAACCTTCAACTGGAGCTCCCAGAATGAAAACGGTGCGTCATTTCTGCACATTTCCTAGAAAAAAAACTTGATAAGTGGCATCTAAAATGATGGATAAACAAACAGATGAAAGAAAATTCAATGTTTTTTCCCCTCCTACTTCAGTTAAATAGAGATGATAATAAAGAGTGAGGACCAGCGGGAGACATATTTAAAGTGAATAAGAGGAGACAGTGAGTCAGAGACGAGCACGCAAGAGAAATAAAAAGTTAAGTGAGAGGATGAAAAATTTAAACAAACAAGGAGGAAAGGGCTGCGAGTGATTTCACAAGGTGAAGGAGAGGTAAGGGAGGAAGAGGAAAGGCTTTTACTTCAGGATGCAGGTTGTATTTTTTCCATTTATTTCCAATGTTAAGATAATTTTTGATCTCCTGATTGGAGCCTGGTAGAAAACATGAATGAATGAGACATCCTCTACTGTCCTTCAGCTTAAGGACACGGACTGAAGCCCTTTACGCACCGGGGGGCATTTTTCTCGTGCGTAATTGATTCGCACATCATTATATTTATTATATCATCAATACTTTCACACAGAATGTGAATATTACGTGGGGAAAAAGCAACGTGATTTTCGGCGAATGAAAGCATCAACCAATCACGTTGCGTGGAACAGGTTGAGTTTATATTTATGAAGCAAAAACACTCCATAGTCCGGACCATGGATGTTTAAAGAGAACTGGATACAGCGTTGGAGGCGGCGGCCTTGTTCATTCCTATGAAAGTTGCTCAGTGGCGCATGAGTTCAGACTTTTGAGCATAAAATTACCCAGTACTTCCGGCGATCTTTCGTAGCCATTTGGCCCATAGGGCAGGCGCAGTAGCATTCCCTTTAACCCCGCCTCCTAGCCCTCGGTACAGCCACAGTCTGGGTCTCATTCACGTGAACGGAGGAGGGAAATAACTCTGGATTTGGCTATTAGAGCATTTTACAACTTTTGGGACCTAATGATTTAAATAAGGGCTGTTCAGGTGTTCATACTGGGTAGGTCCTTTACCTCAAAAAAAGTATTTTTGGGCCCAATCGCATCACGTGATGGACACAGATGTTGTAGTACCACAATTTGGCCACTACGAAAATTTGCTTCCCGGGGGCTTGGCTCGTTTTAACTTTGACAAAGGCAGCACAGACCCGACTCACTCCTTCTGTTCACACCTTTCACATTAAAAGCCCTACACATAGAATATTTTTCAGGCGAGTATTTGTCATTTTCATGTTGTTTATTCGTCACGCTCCCGGTGTTTAAAGGCTTTAAGGAGACATTTTTGGCATTAGGGAGAACGCTTTGATTGGATTTTAAAACCTTTGAATCATGGATTGTCTTAATCCTTTTAAAGAACCATTTCTAATCAACAATTTATGAGAAACGAGAACCATAGACCAAAGTCTGAAAGTGTAATATGAAGGTAGATTATAATGAATGCTCACTATGTGTCCGTATGTCGGTGCATACTTCATATAAAAAACATCAAATATTATCAGGCAGAGGCCAAAAAGGAAGAGAAGATGAAGGTTAGAGAGAGCGAGAGATAGCAGGGAGGGAAGATGATGGGAGGATAAGGGACAGAGGTAAGAGGAGGAGGGAGGATGAGAAGCAGAGAGGAATATAGAGAGGGGAGTTCAACAAGGTTGTCATCTTAGTGCTGCTGATGTAATCCCTAAAATTAGCAGCAACAACAGCCGCAGATAGTGCCCCACTGGTACACTGCACAGCCCAGCGTGCTGTACTGTACTCTACACACACACACGCACATCAGTATGTCGGCAGCTTTCAAACAGCAATTTTCATTGCATGTTAAAAAATACCACGATTAATACCTCTATATGTCGGATCATTTATTTAAAGTCTTCTTAAGACTATTTACAGGAAGTGTTTGAATGTGTGCGATGTGCATCATGGAAGATGAATGCAGCAGGAGTCCAGCAGCAGGGCTGCAGCACCGCTGGGCGACTGAGGGCTGTGTGTTTTTTTGTTGGTTGTTTGAAGGCATTGGTCCAAGACGCCGTTGAATATTTTGAGCCTGAGTCACAATTTGAGGAAGTAAACAAGTCACTGATTGGCACGTGGTCGTTGTACCACCGCCAGCTGTTTTAGTGAAAAATATTTTGGTCTTTTTGGTTTTGTTTTTTTTGCTTTTTAACAGTTTCATTTGGCCTTCTCACGATTATTTGGAGCCATTAAATCTAACTTTTTGTGCATGACCTGGCACGCTTGTGAGGTATGATAATAAATAACAACATTAACCCATTTGTGCCCGCAACTGAAATTGGTGAAAGTGTTCTTTGCCTAAACACACGTGAGGACATTTTCAATTTGCTTGGCTGAAAAGTGAATTATTCTTATCATACTAGATCTAGTATTTGGGCACATGGGGCTATTGTTTTTGCATTACACTCCATTATATTTTAGGAAAAAACTGTCTCATGTGCCCAAATACTAGATATAATATGTTAAGAAAATGTCTGTATCTCAGAAACTACAAGTATTTGGCATCTATGAACACATAACAAGTGTAATATTAAAGATATGCACACATATGCAGTGTAAACAATATATTTTATATGTAAAACATTTAATGAACACACTGTTTTTTGTGCGTTTTTCCTCATTTTTCAAAAAATCCTGATTTTGACTATTAATAAAAGTGTCATGTGATCTAAAAATGTTAAAGTTGCACTTGTTAGATACTTTCCCAAAGTATGTCCGTACCAAATTTCAAGACAATTGACCAATCATAACAAATGTGGCATTTTTGCTTACCATACTAAATATAGCCTTTGGGCACAAATGGGCTAATAAAAACATTAAGATGATGAGATATTTTGTTTGACTCAGAAAAAGGCGTCAAAGTTAACTCACAAAAGGTTTCAGCTTTGAGGCGTTTATCAGTTGTTGAGGTACCAAAGTCCACCTCACTGAGTCAGAGCAAGTTAAAATAACGCTATGTACAATTAACCCTTGTTAGATCCATTCCTCCACTACCTCATCCCCCGACCGACCTTCCTTGCTCTCCTGTCTTAACCCCTCTCGACCCTGCCTTACTCTCACCCCATCCTTCCTGCCTCCCATTAAATCCCCGTCTGACCTTCCTACAACCTTCACCTTTCTGCCCCGTCCCTCCACCCCCCCACGCCACCTCACCACCCCCTTCTGCTGCACGCCCACTCATCTTTTTCATTACCTGTCAACCCCCATTATCTTCATTTCACCTTCCTTTCTCCTCCCTCAACCCCTCTTCTCCATCGGTACTTCAGAGCCCCTCACTCCAATACATCCATCTTCTATTCTTCATTCCTTATCACTCATGTGTCTGTCTTTCTTCACCATTTTCAAAGAAGCAGAGTAATTTAACTAATGTTTATGATACATTTCATATAATTGTCAACTTTACTTTCCATTCTCTCATCCCTCTCATCTTCTCCTTCCTTCCTGCCGCCTTCCTTCCTCTCCTCTTTGATTTTTTAAAAGGTTATTCTCATGGCATCTCTGCTCCACTAGACAGTCGGAGAGCGAAAGGAAAAACAGGAAAAGGAAATCTAGATCAAAATAAAATGGTATTGCCAAGTCAAAGTTTTCTTTCTTTAGCTGCTGAGTCACCTGAATGCAGATGGAGTTTTTCTTTGTTAGTGTTACGAGTTGACGAAAAGCAGTCACAGTTTGCTTCCATTGTTACACCAACTTTTCCATCTCAGCCAAGCATAAAAAACAATTTAGATATTTTGGCTATATTTTCAAATTTCCAGCGTTTAGGTGTTGCAAATTGAAAACCTAGTAAAGTTATGTGGATGGAAACACTCGTTATTTTTTAGGACGTTGTTAAAAAATCAAATTACCATCTATACCGTAGAAAGGTTAA
Source organism: Sebastiscus tertius (assembly GCA_916701665.1). Taxonomy (NCBI): domain Eukaryota; kingdom Metazoa; phylum Chordata; class Actinopteri; order Perciformes; family Sebastidae; genus Sebastiscus; species Sebastiscus tertius. The sequence goes on along the minus strand of CAKAOH010036273.1, from coordinate 17,239 downwards.
CAACAGTGATGTCAACGCCTGATGAGATGAATAATGAGTGGAAACAAACCCTCCCACAAACTGACTCATAACAAATTACGATAAAATGTGGAAATAAAAACCACTCTGATGGATCTGAACATTAATACAGCTGCTAATCAACACCAATCTCTGGCTTTCAGAACTCACTTTCAAGGCCACGATACCATCATCACCATCAAGTTTCTGTTGGCTTTATCATTCATGTAAATTACTGTCAGCGACAATAAGAATTGTCCACCGCTGTTGTTGCAATTCCTTGATTACAACAAGCCAACAAGTCTATCAGGGCGCTTTCACGAGCCAATAATTAGTGAGTTTGAATTTAAGTCTGGAGCGGTTAGATTGGGCAATTGTGAACGAAGTAATCGTACTCGGACCGCTTGCGAGAGGTGGACCTTTTCCAAGCGAACTAAAATGCAGGCTGCCTGTTCGGGCATTTGTTGAAATCGACACAGATGTCTGCTTTCATCTGGGCCGAAGAGAACGTACAGAATATGCTAAATAAAGTCCACAAAAACAGTCACGTTTATGAAGTAATTTGACGAACTGTTGCTTGTGAAAGTGCCCTTTTAGTTGACACTTGATTACTTGATACAATTAAAACATTCACACTATTAGAAACTATCATTATCCTGGTTGAAAATCCAATAAACGATAAAGGTAATAATGATAGCTATAATAATGTAGCCCTCCTGCACCATTTCCTGAGTGAAAACATGCACATTTTTATTCTCACGGCCTTTCTTATTCCTTTCCTTCCCCCCCTTCTTCCTGAATCCCCGTCTCTCCCTGGGGGCCCTGCTTGGTCTAGCGGTGGCAGAGCCGGCTGGAGGCCCCTTGGGGGTTTCGTTGGCCCCACCTGCATTCTGATAGAATGAGACCAGATGAGCTCAGGAACGGACTGGATGCATTAAAGCAGCGAGGGGCTTTAAAATATAAGCAGCCCAGAAAGCTCTGCAGAGGTCCGAGGTAGACGAAACAGCAAGACAGACGTACATAAAACCTGCATACTGTACTATAAAAAAAAAGTACTAAAATAAACAGACACACCCAAACACTGAGAAATAGTCGCACGCACACACACTTAATGACAATGAAAATGAAGCCAGGGATATTACGGGAATGTTAACAACTTTATCCTCACCTGATGCCAAGCAAAACTCTATAAAACTGACCAACGCCAGTGAGCTCATTCCAACACAATCAGCCCAGGAAATGGACTTTTTCAACAAACCACTGCAGTGGCTGGAGCTCCACACATTTCCCAGACATGTTCGATGTTTTGACCAGGCCCTTTTTAAAATACAGAGGCTTGGAACAACCAATTCTACCAACCAAAGTGGCCAACAGAAAACAAACTGAAATCTAATACAAAGCAAGTTTGTCTTCCCATCACGCCATCCGAATGACCTCCAAACCCAAAGGGATCGTTTTTCCATTAGTCTCCAAATCAGGTTGACACGGTTATGACAAAGCATTTGTATGAGTCACGCCTATGACTTGCCCCCTAAACTTAGATTTAACCTGATTGTAAAGCAGTGATGTTAGAGTAACTTGAGTAATGTCTCTGCATGACGAGCACCAGCTCATCAAATTGATCTAATATGACACCACCAGAGACGGAGTCATAAAGGTAAAAGTCATTGCTAATGGCTCCCTAAAAATAAAACTGGTATTATACTGTATGAGGTAAGGGTGAAAATGAGAGTGCAGTTAAAGTGTTAAAGCTACATACACAACCTGCTGGACCATGCATGCTTTATAGTTACATTAAGGTGCTTTCAAGCAAAAGTAACTTCATTCTTGAGATTGAGAGTTCATTTTTAACCTCGGAAACAGCAGTTGACAAAACAACCTCACCACCAAGGCCATTTAGTAGCTGGTCTGGAGCTTTCGATTGATACGAACTTCCTCAGCAGATTAAGTGTCCTTGGGATTTCAGGAAGTTTTCTAATGGAGGGGCTTCAACTGTTTTCTGTTGTTGTTTTTTTCAAATGGAAAAGCCCACTGAGTCGTTAGCAAAAAGCAGTGACGTAGGTTACCAAAGTAAGCTAATCAATAAGGTTATGAATAATGTGAACGCGAGCGCTAGCTGAGTCAAAGTTAACTGTTCTTAGTTTGGAAATAACTGAAAGGGGTTAGTTTGGATTTTCTGAAGTGGGGTTATGTGTATACTTCCTCGTTCTGTGAGGTAAAATTACTGTTTTTGTTAATGGAGTATGGTGGCTTTGCAACATAATGGCTTCAGTTCCCCGTCTGACGGCGATGTAAAGCGTCTGTAGGCAGAAAAACGTATTTCAGCCACCTTAAAAAATCAGTTGAAGTGTATATTTGGTATGTTTTCACCGCTTTACCTCGCCAACAGATAGCCCTTTCTGAGGGGGGAGTCAAAGCCACCAGACTCCATTCACAAAAACAGTTATTTTACCTCGCAGAACACAGGAGTCGCTGGTCTACCGCTGGCTCGAATCGGTTAGTTTGTTTGTGTTGTTGTGTGACTTTCGCTGTGTTCACTAAGTTACTGTAGGTTATACATAAGAATGCATATATATGCTGTATGTGTAAAAGTGTCATCATGCAGAAACCTACGTCAGGTCATATGGGAAACAGTTTTAAGATGTGCTTGGGGAAAATGAGGAAATTCAGGGAATGAATATAATCTTTGAAAAGATATTTGACCATCACTGGTTGAGCCCAGCTGCATTGCTCGCTGCTGTTTAGGAACAAGTTTGATGTGATTTGTTGCTTCCTGTGTGCAGAGATTTCCACTAAAGACATCACCTACCTACAGTAATGTGGGTAAGCAGGACATGTCTACTGTATAAACAGAGAGAGTGTAATTTTAGAAATCACGCCTCGAGTAGCTTTCACAATCCTCCCCCCTCTGCCCAGAGGAATTTCATTAGACGTTCACTAGTGGCTGATGCTTTACATTATTAATGCAGGTTTTCACACGTGTGTCTCAGGTTATAGCCAGAAGAGAAGGGAAACAAACGCTTAAGTGTTTGGAAAGGAAAAAAAAAAACGAAGCAGACGTCAGACGGTTTGACTTATGACACAGGAAGTTTGCTAACCACAGACGTTGCAAGACAAGACGCTGCGTTTCCGGCGTGTACCGACACTCGATTGCTTCAAAACAGCAGAGAGGATGCTGCTTCACGCTCCACAAGCATGTTCAAGACGAATCTAGCTACCTATAAACACAAAAGGGACCTCACACAGCTGCAAATGAACCCTGAGTAATATTCAAAACACATTTTAAAGTGAGTGTGCTACTGGCTCGTCTCTGAAATATCAACACATTTAGCACAACTTGGGTGACAGCATAACATCGCTGCTGATTTTATTCTAGTGTTGAGCACACTGGACTACCCTGAGCAGATGGCTGATCCTGCTTCATGTTAAATTAATGATCCAGGGGTGGTGTGGAGTGGCCTGGCTGTAAAAAGCCCTTCCAGCAGGTTTCCCCTGCAGGGCAAATGAGGTGATGGGTTCATCTATCTATCTGCTAGTCCAGTGAGAGAAAGACAGGAACCCAGCGAGGCATCTGATGTCTTAATGAAGTGACTTCCACTGCGTGCATGTGTCTGTTTCAGTGCAACGCATTATGAGTGTGTGTGTGTGGTATGAGTCATTCGTGGTCTGACATGGCAGTGCGAGAATGCACAGGATCTTGTGTCTCGCGTCCTGCTGGAAGAGGAGTCAGGTTTCTGGATCGATGGGAATCAATCACAAGCAGAGTCATCGCAGAGAAGAAAAGATGTAGAAAATAAAAGGTTGGTAAGGCTGTAGCGAGCTCAGTTTTAAAGCTAGAGTGAAGATATTGACATCATAGGAAATTAGAAAACCTAAAGAATCCATTGGTAACAGCCATGTCATACTAGCTTGTCGAAAAGGAGGCTAAATAATGCTCTGAATTTGCACTAAATTTTGGCGAGGAAAAACTGGCATGGTCATTTTCAAAGGGGTCCCTTGACCTCTGACATCAAGATATGTGAATGAAAATGGGTTCTATGGGTACCCACAAGTCTCCCCTTTACAGACATGCCCACTTTATGATAATCACATGCAGTTTGGGGCAAGTCATAGTCAAGTCAGCACACTGACACACTGACAGCTGTTGTTGCCTGTTGGGCAGCAGTTTGCCATGTTATGATTTGAGCATATGTTTTATGCTAAATGCAGTACCTGTGAGGGTTTCTGGACAATATTTGTCATTGTTTTGTGTTATTAATTGATTTCCAATAATAAATATATACATACATTTGCATAAAGCAACATTTACGTCCACTCCCATGTAGATAAGAGTATTAAATACTTGACAAATCTCCCTTTAAGGTACAATTTGAACAGATAAAATATGTGTGATTAATCGTGATGAACTATAGACATCCATGGAATAAATTTTGATTAGATATTTTAATCGACAGCCCTAAAAATAATAAAATAAAGCTTGTTGTAATCAGTAGTTTGTCCTTCTCTGCCTCTAAAAATCAAGAAAAACACAGCAAGCAGGCCTACTCATTGGTGTGATTTGTAGGTAGAAGCTGTATTGTCTACATGCTATATTTCCTTCCTATCCCTGCACCATGTTTTACAGCAGGACTCTTCTCGATTCATAGCTTCGGGAACTTTCATTCACTCCAGAGCGAGCCATTAAGAAAGAGAGAGACACACCAGACACTGGAGCACACACCAGTGATAATGGATCACTGATGTTATTATGGTTCAATAAGGCCTCTAAACAACATCCTCTGATCCACTGCCAGAAAAAAACTGCTCTCTTTGAGTATGTATGTGTGTGTGTATGAACAATAACATCCACCCATTAACATTAGATCATCACAAATGGGCGACCCCCATAGAAACACTGAAACAAGAAATGAGAAATCACACTGAGTGTCTATACAAACACAATGCTCCGTGCTGTAACCAGTTATCTGCCCTGTTGGTGTATTAAATACAGAGAGAGGGAGTGTATTTAACTGGTCAAATGATCAATCAATCAATCAATAAACCAATTACTTATTAAAGCATTTAAGCGAATCGTACCTTCATCCACACGGCAGCAGACACACAACACTTGAATTCAGAAATTCAAAGTCTGCACAACCTGGACTCTACTTCAGAGATGTGTTTGAGCATTTTCTCATCTTTATTTTTGCAGAGATAAATCTCAGCATGCTAACATTCATACAGATACAGTCAGAGGATGATCTTTGCCATTTTAGAAAGTGCCACATTTTCACTACAAGGCTATTTCAGTGCTGTTTGTGCGATTGCAGTTCTTCTCTGTGCCGTAGGAAGGTGCAAAGAGAGCTCTGGCACTTAGCAAGTATGTGTTACAATTTATTATTTATTTTCTAATCCATTTGTAACATTTGAGAAAAAAATGATTTCTCACTTCATTGCTACTATTTCCATTTATTCCTGCTTATTCTTTGTTTTTTTAACTGTCATTTTTAACTTTATTTAATATTTTACAATTTTTTCCTGTTTTTTTTTTGCACAGTACAGCACACAGTTACTACTGTACTACAACATGTTGTAAATAATTACTATTGCATCATCTTGGACCAGGACAATATAGCATTTCACTACACAGTATAGGGATTGATTTGATTTTGATTTAACATTGTGATGGCTCTCTCAGCAAACACAGACAATGTGGGGAAATTGACTTGTCCCTACTGTGTGTCACCTAACCACCAAGAGTACATTAGATGTTCAGAGAGATACAGCAGCTCTGGTGTCTCAGGACTGTCCTCGACCAAAGAAATTCTTAGTTGTTAGACGTTGTCGACTAATCGATTCGTTGATTTAATCGACAGATCTGTAAAGTTTCTCCACAAAGAATCACTTTAAATCTTGTGTTTACTGAGATGTGCTCATAAGTTTCCTTGAAATAAGTCATCCAGCATGACTTTCTAATCGACTAAAGAAATCAGTTGACTAAGACCAAAACGGCCGATTAGTTAATGATCGACAAAAAGGGGACAGCCCAATGTCTCAAGACGAATCACATGCTTATCATTTCTTTTCAGGGATATGTGCCTCTGAGCCAAATCTGAGGGAGAACCAAAAATTCTTGTCGTCGAGATTCGCCTCCAACCTGTCCCTGTCCCGTCAGGTTTAAATGTCACAACTAAATGCCTCGTCCTCCCATTTGTTAACCAGTCCGTTGTTGTTCCCAGCATGCATCTGTTTATTCCACAGTTAGCCCCCTTCCTATCTGCCACCCACAGTGACGGCAGACAGCAGTGCTCGCATGTGTGTGTGTGGCCGCCTCTAAATTACCCGCTTTTTCCCGACACCGACTGTGTCTAAACAACAGGTGCCTGCACCAGAAGTGACTCACGTACGAACAACAGACACATCAACAAAAAAAAAAACCCTGATAGATGTGAAAACACTGCACAAGACAAAAAGGATGGAGCAGATTCGTTTTTTGTAATTTGTCCTACCTGGTTGTTGACATAATCCTGAAGACATCAGCAGAAACATGAAAAGGGAAGAGAGAGAAACAGTCATAATGGGATAGTAAGCAAACCGTGTGAGTGTGGTGAGAGTAAAAATGGGAACAGGGCAGTCTAGCACATCATATTCTTCTATCTCATTTAATAATAGAAGAGTGAGCATGTCAAGGGCCCCATTCAATCACTTAAAGGGATAGTTCGGGTGTTTTGAAGTGGGATTGTATGAGGTGCTTATCCATAGTCAGTGTATTACCTACAGTAGATGACTAATATAATTATCTGTATTTCCAGGATATTCACACCGGTTTTTTTTTTTTTCTTCCTGCTTCTTTGTGCTGCGCTAGCACATCGGAGTGCCTTTTACATAACAAAATGCAGTCACAAAATATAATGTGGTGGGATTCGGGGATGCTGGAGGCAAGAAATGTAATTTTATAAAAAAAAAAGTGGAACAATCACCGAGAGACTACGGTGCCACGCCGGGTCGGCAGAGGACACTTTAAGCTCTCCATTAAGTCCCTTTGTAACACCCAAGGGAGCTTTATACAAGCTGGGGAGAGAGTGTGTGTGTGTGTGTGTGTGTGTGTGTGAGTTGAAGTTTGTGTGCCTTTGGGTGGCGGAGCATGGCTTTTAGTGATTAGTCACAACTGTAACTGACACATGGGTGCCCTCAGTGATCCTATCAGTGGGAGGGGAACTACACACACACTCAAGACTTTCAATACTTGTAATGCTTACATTACTTATAATGTTTTTGTTGTTTACGTTGTCTGTAAGCACTCAAAGATTTTCTGTCAAAAAGCTTTTCACACCATCTTTTTTATCATATTTTGAACAGGAAACCTTGATCTTTGTAGACCATACCGTACTGGTAGGAGATATTACAGAAAGAGTAGCAGGATTTGACAAGTAGAAGCTGTGGACACTTTCCAACGTGTGCCATCTGCCACTGCCGAGACTACGAGCACTAATTAGTCAGGATGTCAGCAGGTTTCAGGAAATCTGACTTTAAATTCTACCGAGAATTCAAAACCTAAACCAGCTATGTATGTTCAGTAAGAGGAATCAAATATTAAGGGGCACAAAGTGTAACAGTGTTTGGATGAGTTCACAGTTTCTTACTGTTTTACATGAAACTAAAAAGTGAACATGCAGTGCAGAAAAGCCTGTCATTGTGCTACTGGTGATGATGGTGGTGTTCCTCTTACCGTGTTGTAGCCAGCGGGTTCTTGGCCGTCTGTGATGAGTTCCCGCTCTCCCCTGGGGTTTACTCTCCTGAAGCGCCGTCTGGACCTCCGTTGGGAACCGTCTCTCTGCAGAAAACCGTCGTCCCCCTCGCTGCCGTTATCCACCTGCAACACACAGTCGACACCCTCCTCAGAATAGAAGCTTCTACGGGATTCGCACCGACAACCTTCAGGTGTGTGGGGGCAGCTGGAGGACGGCTCAGAGCTGCTCCGTTTTAGCAGGTCAGACTTTTGGACATTGGGAACCGAATTTAATTCCAAGTTTGGGTTCTCAATTTCTGATTTCTGGCTTTTATAATCCAAGTTTTGGGTCTTAAGTTCCGTTAAGTTCTGGGAGTTGTGATCTGCTTCATGCCCTGGATCTTCTGCGATCTGGCCCTGCTCTTCTAGCGGCTCCTGGTTGAACATCCAGTTCTTCCAGAGCGCAGAGAGCCGGTGCCAGCGGAGAGCACTCATCCGGACGCGAGGACGATATCAGAACAACGCATAAAAGCAGGAAATACCACGGGATGGGAGAAACAAAAAACAGCAGGGAAACACTTCTAGACAATCGATGAATAGAAGTGTTGAGTCCAAATCTTAAGGTCCAAAATCCTGAGGGATCCTGCAACATTTACATCCTCTGGGGCGAGCATCCACAACGAAAGAAAGAGAAGACCCAAATTAAATGAACAAACAAGTGGGTTGACAAAGAGGAGAAACAATCCAGGGTTGCCAGAGTTGTCCTCTTCTGAGAGCCGGAGAGTTCAAGACAGAGTTCAGCTGCTCAACACGTTGCATACTGACAGACTAACTCACATGCTCTCTCTATCTCTCTATCTCGCTGTCTGAGACACGCGCTCAGAGCAACACTGAGCCCACAGTTTCCTCCAGGAAACCGTAAATACACAAATATCCTCGCCAGGCAGAAAAAAGAAAAACAGCATAGCACACAGATTCCGGCCATACAATTCATTCCCCAAAGGCTTTTAGTGCCGGTCTGTTGTTACGGGGAGGAATTTGTTTTCTTTCTCCATTGCATAATGTTAAGTGAGTCAACAGCCTTATTATGTCAGTAATGAGGATATTTTGAAGAGATTCGAAATATGTTGAGACCTTGAGAGGACATGCTTTAATTCTGCAAGCCAAGTTGTATTTTTATCTTGCTTTAACTTGTCTTTTATTTACTTCTGTTTTATTAAATTCTTTTTTTTACACCTGAATGTTTTATAATTCGCCTCAGTTACTATCGCAGTTTCACAAGCGTGTCGGAGAACTACGGTGGTTTCAGGTAACGTAAAAAAACGCGGAAGGCATTCTGCTAATAGATCCCTCCGAAATGTTACACACTGTTCCTTTAACAGTTATAAGTTATAAAAGATAAAACAGCTAGGCTGGATTTTGGTATGACATCTTTCACAGTCTTTCTACTTGCCCCTTTGAACCTACAATGTGGTAATGTGCTTAGTACGAAAGTGTATGATTTCGTCAAAGTGCATGACGCAACAGACAGCGAGTTTATAAGTGCTCATTGTTCGTTTTTTCCCCCAAGACCTCGGGTCAGTCATGTGTATTCACAGCGATCTCCCATACAGACCCATGATCATCCACCAAAAGTTATGAGGAGATGAGACGAGGGTAAAAGTCTAAGAGTTCAAGAACTGCCAGTGCTGTCTGCCTTCCTGTATTCCCACATGCAACACATACAATAACACCCATGACACCTAAAAACCACGAAGAGACTAGGATTATGTCTCTCAAAAGGCAAACATCACAGAGCCGTTTGATTGAAGACAAATCTCGCACATCGATTAGAAAGCGGCTTTAAAGCGAAACACACACACGAGAGAGAGACGATGGAACCAAAGATTTTCTGTCACTGTGCTGAAATGGGGACTCAATGGCTGCTCTGGGCTGAAACAGACAAGAGGAACAACCTTATGTGAGGGAGCTCTGCTGAGATATAAAGGATAACTACTGCATTGTGGGTAGTTTAGCTGTAATGGATTCTGAAACAGATGCATGAGGGATATGAGTTCAGCTATAAAACACCAAATAAGAGTTGTAAAAGGGGACCCAGCATTGGTATCGATGTGTCGCTTTTCACGGCAAAAAATGTCATCTCGCCTCGTTTTAACGAGCCTCGCGAGACAGACAGCCTGAAGGTAATGCACACACAGATCTGGGGGGGGAGGTTAGAAATGTACGAGACTTTCATGTCCAAGCTGTGTGACCATATAACCATCTTTGTGTCTCACTGCGTACGTGCCTCTTTGGCTGCGTATAACCCCCATCTATCCCGTGACCACCAGCCATTGAGAGGTCTTGCCTTTATGTTTCTGACTGACTGTCACGGCCGTAATGGGACCGTATTTCCTGTTTCCTCCGTCCATTTAAATGAGTGTGTGACTAACTTCCCATCTACTCTTCAGTCAGTTTACATTCGTCTCTGTCTATCTGATGGTCTGCATGCCACTCAGCATGCATCACCCTCTTTTGCTCTATTCATTCATTTCTTAATCCCCTCTTCCCACTACTTACTTCCTTTCATTCCCCTGCATTCCCACCGCACACACACACACACACACACAAACACACTCACTCAGACTCAAAAACAACCCCGCCCTGTCAGTCTGTGAATGTCACCCCTGTCCATCCTGTGACCATAGTCATGACGATCGCCACAAATTACACTCCCTCTACTATTCCCATGGCCCTAATTAGCTGATTGGCTGCAATGCAGTATGACTAGACCACAGTCCCTCTTCTCTCCTGTGTGTTTATGCATTTATCAGGAAGTGAGTGTGTGTGCAAGCATGTTCATGTTTATTTGTGTCAGCGTTTTGTTGTCACTTTTAAAGCCGTTTCACACCCAGCACGGATTTTTCGCTCGAAAAACGTGCACGGAAATTTATAAAAGGTGATTTTGTGGATTGTTATGAGTGCTTGACGGAGCTTGATTTCAGCCTGCAGAAATATGTTTGACCAGTGAAATCCTTTGTTCCAATTTATCACCGTCAATCTGCATAATGATTAGCCATGTGCTTCTGTTTGTTACACGGAGAGTGTGTATTTTTGGGGCCATGGAACAATGGTCATTTGTTTTCGGGGTAACTGTCGGACGAACGGGCTTTTTAAGGTCTAATGGGACATTTTTCTGACTGTTGGTGTTTTGGAAACACAACGAGCCGTTTCCCTTCTCAACACCCAATAAAGTACAACAGACACTACTACCTCAACAACCAATTAAAGGACAATATATGGCTTGAGATCGCCCAGCAGCTGGGATGCGATGAAGACGGTAATGTAGCTGATATGCACTTGCTAACGTTATATATTGGTCACATTACGGGGCTAGCCACAACAGCACAAATCTGTCTAAATTTAGATGAGGTAGTCATGATCTACCAATTTCAAAGACTTAGAGTCAGCACTATCATGATTATAGCACATCTGTTTTCCCCACCAAAGCCGACAACACTCATCCCATTAACGTAGTTCTGTATGTGTATCTCCACCTGTCTATTTGCATATTGCACATAATCTTTACATTTGCCCATTCCTTATTCAAAATGCTGTACGTGTCATTCTCTGTGTTTTAAATCACTGTACAGCTCTTAAATACATAGAATATGTATCGTACATTTCTATTTTATAGATTAATTTTTGCCGTATTTCCTCTTGTACTTTGTATATTTTGATTGTTAACACCAAATCCTTAATTATGAAAACCTACTTAGCAATAAACCTGTTTCTGATTCAGGCTTCAGCGTATTGTACTTGTTGTTATTTACTTCCTCTGAGTCTGCTGTACTGCAGACCATTAAAAAGGTGGACAAGACAAAGATATGCTTGGATATTAACAACAGCCTCTTCATAATCTCATTTCCTGGTTCTCAGACAAAAAATGCAAATGCTTGAAAACAGACATGCTCATATGTGTAGACACAGACACAGAAAAACACCTCATGTTCTCCCTGAGGCTCCGATCAGCTGATCCCTCTCCTCCTTCCCCCTCCCCCCTCCATCAGCACCAACATCTCTCTCTCTACTCTTCACACAGTGGATGGTTTAATGGCAAGATTAATTCAAACCTGTTCCCTCAGCCACGATCTCTTGTCTTCATTTTATTTAAAATTGATTTTACCCTTTATTCCCCCGACAACTGAGTCAGCTAGGCTTGTTGGCTCTATTCCTGCAATGCCCCTCTTCACAGTCACACAATATCACACACAATCATACCTGGAAAATCATCAGTACTCCCACTACTCCCCTTTTACTGTCGCAGTAGCCTCTGAATGGACCCACAGGGGTAGTTTCGGATTAAGTGCCTTGATGAAAGGGCACCTCACTGTTAAAACCCTTTTTTCATTGCAGGAACTTTTCCAGGAAAATGATGTTCTGAAGTCCCTGGAACTATTTGGGTGGAGTTTGCAGCCCTGAACGTCACTGATGGGTCAAACACAAGCTTCGAGGCTGCTACAACAACTCCAGTATGGCATTCATTCACACAGTAAGCACGTACTGACATGTACTGTCATGTTTACTGATGTTTAAGCAAAGATAGATTTACAACTGGTCCCTTTCCTTTCCAACGTCTACAGTTTTTAGAGAGGGATGCACCGATGAAACCTTTTCAGTCCCAATACCGATACCTGGGCTTTGGGTATCGGCCGATACTGAGTACCGATCCGATACCAGTGTTTTTTTAATAAGCTGTATGCCTCACTGTGGGAAGAGACTGGGATCATTCTTTTATGTGTAAGGCAGCATCAGGATTGACTGAAACATTGCTTTCCTAACTTTATAAAGCAAAATGTAACAAATAAACTAGGGCTGTCAAAGTTAACGTTATAATAGCGCGTCAAAAAATAAATATTAAAACAATGGAACCCGATACCGGATCGGCTCATTGCCACCGATTCCCAATCCAGCTGTCTGAGTCAGTATTGGATGGATATCAGTATCGGTGCATCTCTATTTTTAGACACCACAGTCAAGCAAGCAAGAGCAAAAAAACATGATGACTCTGTATCACAGTTGTTGCTTTGTCACTGCTCCGTTAGCAATCTAATTGATTCAACTGTAACGGTCCTTTAGATTCGGTGGTTATGCAAGAAGCAAAAGGGACTTCCAGAGTTTAGTTGCTGCAGCTCCTTGTTTCCCGCTCCATTATGTAACTGCTAATTCATCCACGCGCTCCCTATTTATTTATTTCTTACTTTCTCTCTTTACAGTTAACAACCCAAATCTGTTGAGTTCTGATCTATTTCTATATATTGTATGAATGAGCATAATTTGGAATTGGAAAAAAAAGAAATATGTGTGGGTTGCCTCACTTTGCTTGATAATGTTTGGCCACTTACTTACAAACAGGATACAAAAAGTAGGCTGCATGATTAAAGACAAAATGATGGTTGTATTGCAATAATAATAATTGAATAACACAAAACGTCTAGTGTTTTTAGAATATTTTTTTCACGTATAGAATATTAAAAGGAAAAGTTTTGGGAAATCTACTGGTTGGCTTACTTGCCGAGAGTTACATGAGAAGATCAAGACCACTCCCACGTCTGTAAATTATGAATCTACCAACAGCAGCTGGCTAACTTAGCTTAGCACGAAGACTGTAAACGGGGGGAACCAGCTAGCCTGGCTTTGTCTCTAAAACAGCACCTCTAAAGCACAATAATTACCATGACTCGGGTTTGTTCAATCTGTACAAACACAGTCTAAAAATGGCAAATCAACAAAACCTAACCCACTGTTAAACCACAACATGTCGTTTCTACACTTTTCTACATTTATCAAGATGTGCTACTTTTCCGTTTTGACTGTTAAAGCAGTGAATTTCTATTGTGTTGATGTGCCAACATGATGAACTGAGTCAACTAAAACTGAACGATACAATTAAATAATTCAAATCGTTGATGAAAAAAGTTTTTTCTTTATTCCTCTTTTTTTCATATTTTCAGTTTCAGAGAAAAAAAATGAGTTCCTGTAAAACAAAGGGATTTTCCCAGTGAAGAACTGCTACTTTCAGAGCGAAACTGGTTAAATCATTATTGTGTTACAACGAGAAGCGATAAAGAGAGAAGCTGACGTTCATTTAAATGAAAATCTTGCACATTATTGCCTCAGTTTAAAAGTGAGCAGAGTGACAGTCTGTCTGAGGATGATAAGGTTTCATCATTGTTCCCCTGGCTACGGAAATGACAGTTATGTGAGACAGTACAGTCAGAGCAACAGAAATCTCAGAAGGCGGGTTCTTATAAAACATCTTTCAGGGGACTTCCTGTAACTTCTGAGAGTCCTGTGACCTCACAGTTTAAGGTCAAGGATAACAGACAGGTAACGATCAAGAAGCCACAAGGTCAAACCTCTTCAGGGTTTTAGATTCCCTGTTCAGTAACAGTGGAGCTGGTGCTACCTGCTGCTTTCTGTGTAAAACTTTACTGCTCATCCTGTCTTATCCCGTCTGATCCCTCTAGTCCCTCAGACACGGAGACTCAGGAGAGGGAAGATAGGAGAGCAAGGAGGGACTTTAGGGACTTTGTAAGCACTGCGACCTTGTGGAGGCAGACAGAAACACATTTGTATATGCAAAATATGGCACCATAAATGTAAGCTTAAAGTTTAAAGAAAAGTTTTACCAGTAATTATACAGATGTCCGGTCTGTTCTGGTGGTCTATGTACTTGGTGAAAACTACACTGGAAGAGGAAAGTGTTTCTATATGACACTACTATGCCCCTTTTCTGAGGAAAACTTCATGACACTTCATATTTTCACACAGAACGTGAATATTAAGTGGCTAAAAGTGATTTTTTTGGACATAGGTTGACTTTTCTAAGCGTTCACACAGCGAATAAAGGCATCACGCAATCACGTTGTTAGGAACGAGTTGAGTTGCGCCTATATTTATAAAACATCAACACGAAGGCTCTGTAGTCCTAACCAGGACGGTAAACTTTATTGCTCCAGGCCAGATCCACTCCTTCTGTTCTTATCTTTCACAATAAAAGCCTTAGACATATAATATTCACACGCGAGTATTTCACATTTCCGTGTCGATTATTCGTCATGCCCCCTTGTGTAAAGGCCTTAAGGCCATAAACAACCCATAATGCAACACTTTCTGTAGCTGCAGGTGTTTTTTTTTAAAGATTTCTTTCCCCTTATTTCATAAGTAACAGTATAGGCATGAAACATAACTCATAAACATAAACAACCCCCTCTTTTCAAACGTATATCATCTTATGTTTGGGCCAATACGGTATTCATATATATTATTATATGGTTAATTCCATTTCAGTATTTAGATTGCCAGGGCTTGAACATTGCTACATAATACGTTGTTTAATTTTGTCAATGGCAAGACATCCTGCCAATGAAGCTCATTTGAATTTGAGATACAGTGCATACACAAAGAGAGAGAGAGGAGGGAGGACACAGAGGGGAAGAACAGAGATGGAGGGAGACAGGGAGGAAGAAGGAGAGAGATGAAAGAAAGGGAATGAAAAAGGATGAACAAGAGACGAGTACAGCGGGGAAAAAAAGGTGATACAGACATCAAATAAAGATGGAAAAACAGGAGTAATATCAAAGACATGGGGAGGTGTGGGGGGATGAAAAAGGGAGGTGCTTGGGAGAGACAGACAAAGAGTGTAAAACAGGGAGAGAGGCGGCGTCTCTACTCACCACAATCATTTCTGACGGCTCCAAAGTGATGCATTCACAGCCTCGTCTGCCCCCCAGCTGCTTGCCAAAACTGTAGAGAGAGCACACACACACACACACACACACACACACACACACAATAAATGTTAAAACAGAAACAAACCAAAGCCAAAGATGAGACAATTCTCTCACACTGACAGAGGCAACAGATGCAGTCAATCACATACGCCCACCCACGGGTGAACTCCGGCATTATACGATACCGTGTAATGGCAGTAATTGCCCAAATCAAAACTGAGATGTCCTAGGATTACATGTAAAATGATATCAAGGGTTCATGTAGATACTTTACATACATGAGAAGTAGCATCTGTTTGGTATAGTATGTGTTTACATGAAAGTAATGTAAACTTGGCTTACGATTTGGCTCTACAAAGACTTCCTGACTGATATATATTCCTAGACAATATATCTAACTATAAAGCATGAAATCTCTGTCTGTGGATATGTGGGTGTTTCCTTCGCATATCTCAAGAACTGTTCATCCAATGGTGGGTGTATTGCTAAATTTGGTGCAATTTGGACACGTGACATTGTCAATATTAATACATTTTGAATAAACCATCACACAGGCTCACTGCAGTTCACTGCTGGATGTATTTAAGTTACAACCAGACTTTTCTTCACTCCCTGGAGTCAACAAGAGCGGATAGCCAACCGGATGTAGAATTGAACCAGAGTGTATTTCACCGGTTTAACCGCGAGTAAAGCGCAACCTGTGTGTGTTTTTCCTCCATGAGTAAGACTGTATTTCCTCGGGTGTAAGACTTGATACAAACTTATAACGCTAACAACTTAAAGCGCCAGCAAAAGACCTCCACTGATTAAATCCATGCTCTACTTTATAGCCACAGTGGTTACAGTATGTCAACACAAGTTGCTAATGCGCCTTTTTGGAAATTACCTCCGCTAAGTGTATTTCACTGGTGTTTCTGACCGCAACCTGGAAGCGTTACTGTTTTTTTTCCACGAACCAGAGTGTATTTCACCAGTGTTTTCTGACCGCAAGTAGCTTGCGACTTGGGTGTGTCTCATGAAGCAATGAAGCAAAGTGTTGAGTGTGAAGCTGTTTGAGCGGTTCTCATGAAGCAAGCAGCAATACCACAGGCCAAGCATTCAACTCGTTTTGAAAGGGGACTGCACTAGTACTATATAACTGAAACATCAGTTCATTTCCAGACAATGTGTGTCAATCAACAGCAATATAAACATTTAACAAGCAAATAACCAAATATAAGACATCATTTCTCACAATGAGAACTATAATCTTCTATAAAACTGTTGGAGGAAACATATTTTTAAGGTGCCCTGAAGAGATCCTTTCAGAAAAGCTTTGCCTCCAGTATTTTATGACATTTATAAAGCACTTTTAGTAATTCAGCAAACATTTATCTCATCTTTTATCATCGTGGTGGCACTTTAAAGATGAATTCACAAAGAGCGAGCTTGTCCTTTTAGAGTTTTATTGCAATAAATAAGGTTTTCAAGAGAGAGATACTGAAGTTCAGATAAGGATACTTGTACATATTTTCACCCTTGGCAGTTATCCTTAAACACACATGTTATTTGTCTGTAGATTCATGACCTCGTGTTTAGAGTGTCTCTTTCTGCCTCCGTCTGTTGGGAATTAATAGCTGAAGGCTGAACTCTTTGACTTTGCTTTTGACAATATTGGCTGGGAAGCTGAACGCTGGCAGGAAGAGAATAAAGGTTTTGACCTGCCAATAAAATCATCTTTCATTGAGAGACATTAGTGGCACGTTTCCACCAAGCAGTC